>JAQIHN010000339.1:0-28754 GCA_027917425.1 Gastrophryne carolinensis
CTCTAAGAATGTCTCTTCCTAGTATGATCAAAATTTCAGCACTCATGTCTATTGCAGGAATCTCATTAACCAGGTGTCTTAAGTGAGGATGGTGATATGCAGCTTCTGGAGTGGGAATTACCTCCCTTTCATCTGGTATCTGGTCACACTCGACTAAGGTTGGTAGGAGTATGCCCACCCCCTCCTTGATATGAGAGACCATGAACCCGTCGACCCTTCTGCCAAAAGTCTCTATATGACCAGAACAGGTTCTGAGAGTATACGGTGTGGCGTGGCCCTCTATGCCGAAGACATCAAAGAATTTGGGCTTCACCAGGGATCTGTTGCTTTGTTCATCTATTATGGCATACATCCTGACGGCCTTCTCGGGATGGTCCTTTGGGTATATATTCACTAGGCAAATCTTGGCACAGCATTTGTGATCCAAACCCTCTCCACATACTTCTGTGCATGAAGAAGAAACATTATCCTTCGCTGGAACAGGGCCTCGTTGCTCCCCGCCATGATTTGAGGTAACATAACTGTAACATGTCTGTCGCTACCACATTCTGTACACTTGATAACAGCCTTACAGTCTTTAGCTAGATGGGTATATAAAGCACAGCACTTGAAGCATATTCCAAGTTTCTGGAGAATCTCCCTGCACTCATGTAAAGTCTTTGCCCTAAGCCCACAACATTTCTTAAGGGCGTGAGGCTTCTTATGAATCGGACACTGACGATTAGGGTCTTTCTCTTTATCATCAGCAACGCCTTTATTGCTAGGTGTACTAGTAGGGGGTAAGATGTTGATGATACAGCAGGCAAGTTGGTTTCACTGAAGCTGAAGCTGGGATCGTTTCTCATCCAGGCTTGATCGCTAATGAACCTGCAAAGGAATGAGAATGGAGGAAAGGAAACGTTATTGTCTCTTTTGTACCTTGATCCTTGTTGTGCCCACTTCTCTTGCAAGCTGTATGGTAATTTAGATACCACTGGGTTGACACCATGAGCGGTGTCCAGGAAGCTTAGTCCAGGTAGACGTGGGTCTGTCTTTGCCAACTCTAGTTCCATGAGGAGGTCACTTAGATCTTGGAGCTTGCGATAGTCTTTGTTCCCTAATTTTGGGAAGGTTTGCAGTCTCTTGAATAGAGCACTTTCTATGGCTTCAGAGCTACCATAGGTTTGCTCGAGTCTTGCCCATGCAGCAACAAGACCTGCATCTGGGTGGTCAACGTGTACTGTTCTCAGTCTCTTAACGCGATCTGCGGACTCTGGTCCCAGCCACTTTATGAGCAAATCAAGTTCTTCTTTAGTAGTAAGATTGAGGTCAGCAATAGCAGCCTTGAAGGTTGATTTCCAAGCCCTGTAGCTCTCTGCACAATCGTCAAACCTTGAGAGGCTAGTGTTAATAAGCTCACGGCGTATCATATATCTGGCAAAGTCATTCAAGTCTGATCTCTCACTCTGTGGTGCCAAAATAACTTGTGGAACCCCTTGGGTGTGAAAGTTTTCTGGTGCTGTAGGGTGAGGTCTACCAGGGTAGAATTATGTTGCATGAGCGTTTAACTGTGTTTTAGTCTCTAAGACTTGTGCTAGTGGTGGCTTGAATTGCGTTTTGCCGCTGGACGTTACGTTGTTGTTGGCAGGAGCTGATGTGGTTTGCTGCGTCGCTGCGCTTGCGTTGAAGAATTGAAGAGGCTCAGGCATATGGAGTTGAGAGGTCTCTGTGTTGTGAATCAGAACAGTGTCGTTAGTAGGGGGCACAGGAAATGACTTGCAAATGTTATGCTTTAGTACGTAGTCACTGGTGCGTTCAACTGGATCTTCCAGTTCTGCTGGGATAAGACAGTCCAAATTAGTACTTTGTCCTATTGCTTGTTCAAGGACTTTGAGCCTTGCCAGGGGAGCTGCTTCCTCCCCTTCCATTTGTAGAATCTTTATTTGGAAGTCTGCTTCTGCTTGTTGAGCAGCCATTTGCGCTTGGAGAGCTTTGCTCTGGGCTTCCATCTGTACTTGCTTTTTGGCGAAGGATCTTTGTGCCTTTTTTGATTCAGCATCAGCGCGGGCCTCTATTAGCTTGTTGCTTAACGTTGAGCCCCTGGAGCGTGAGGATCTAGAAGAGAGTGAGGTGCGCTTGCTTGATGTGGATCTGTGAGATCTGATCTCCTCCAGTTGAGTAATGCGGAATTCTGCCTTACACTTAGCACTTTGCACTGCGAGGTCCCTTTGTTGGTTCAGTGTATCGATCCTTGTCTGTTCTGCTGAAGAATCCCTTGCATTAGAGTCCTGCAAAAAAGCTGAGTACTTCGCAGACAGCCGCTGGTAACGCTTATATGCAGCATGTAAGTGATTTATAGAGTCTCTCAATTTGGCTGGTTGGTTATTAAAACGTGACATAACTGACATGCAGTGTGAGGTTCTGTCCCAGAGGTCTGATAGATTAGTGGAGAAGTCAGTTTTAGTGGCTTCATAGTTTTCCATGACTTACTGTGTCGGTTTAATTGTACGTTTGGGTCTTACGCTCTGCTCGGTAATATCTGCAGAATCTGCTCCCTGCGTGTCTGCTGGTTCGGGGGCATGCTGTTTCTGCATTGGTACTTTCATAAACAAATGTTCGGAGCCTGGTTTAGACATTCTTTATAAGTTTTGCAACAAACGATACTCTCTCTTTAAGAGGCCGAGCAGCAGCTTATGGCAGGAGAGATAGCAGTTCAATGTAGAGAAACAGTTTCCACATGAAGTGCAGTAAGCTTATGCGACATGTGCTTTCACAAGATGGCGGATGGCACCGAGTTTGATTGCAGATTAGGCACACACATATACACAACAGGCTGTAGGGATTCTACACATCTTTTGACTATTCTGACTCAGAAGGTTGTGATAGCGATTCTTTCCCTTGTAAGAGCAGTGCCAACCCGTGTAAGTTAGAGAAACGCTGGGGACGATCCTTATCAGATAGCTGTGTTCATCCACAAAGCCGGTTTATTCAGTCCATCACAACAGTGGGATACAGCAAAATGAATGGATTTCAGTATCATGCGGCGGTCAAAAGATGATGCTTTGATCAGAGTAGCATGCAGGTTAACATGTGTGTCTCATAAGGCAGAAAGACAATGAATAATGAACCAGGAAATGCTCCCTGGAGAAGATGGGAGTGGTTTAGATGAGTCAAAGCTCTGACCTCTGACATACATACAAGTGCAATACATAAAAACGACCAAAGGTGGCAGCATAACTGACTATAGAAATGTCCATAGAACAGCAATACAGGAATTAACTATATAGATACCATACATAATTATGAAATATTGACTGTGTAACAGCACAGGAGGGGTTAGCTCAGCTGTGATAGGTGCAGCAGGGAGTGAGGTCACATTTAGTGGGAGGGGTTGGCTCAGCTGTGATAGGTGCAGCAGGGAGTGAGGTCACATTTAGTGGGAGGGGTTAGCTCAGCTGTGATAGGTGCAGCAGGGAGTGAGGTCACATTTAGTGGGAGGGGTTAGCTCAGCTGTGATAGGTGCAGCAGGGAGTGAGGTCACATTTAGTGGGAGGGGTTAGCTCAGCTGTGATAGGTGCAGCAGGGAGTGAGGTCACATTTAGTGGGAGGGGTTAGCTCAGCTGTGATAGGTGCTGCAAGGAGTGAGGTCACATTTAGTTGGAGGGGTTAGTTCAGCTGTGATAGGTGCAGCAGGTAGTGAGGTCACAATAATGGGCCCCGCCTCCTGTGATCTCTCTCCTATGAGCAGGACTCGGGGCAGTACCTGCGGGAGCTCATCGAGCCGGTCCTCACCTGCTTCAATGACGCCGACAGCCGGCTGCGCTACTACGCCTGTGAGGCGCTCTACAACATCGTGAAGGTGGCACGGGGCTCCGTCCTTCCACACTTCAATGTCTTGTTCGACGGCCTCAGCAAGGTAACGGGGGCGGGGCTTCTGGGCTGATGGCTCCTCCCTCTGGGCAGAACGGGAGGAGTCATGTGACAGCTCTGCCTATGTGACGCTTGCCTCTCTTTCACCTCCCTGCAGCTCGCCGCTGACCCCGACCCCAACGTTAAGAGCGGCTCCGAACTACTGGACCGACTGCTGAAGGTGAGAGCGATCAGCTGATCAGATCATGACCCCCCCCGACCGATTTCCTGATTTAAAGTGGACCAAAACCCACTGCGATAAGATACCAGGGTATTAGAACTGAACAGCAACGCCCCATAAAGAGGTAAGACCACTGTGGTGATTGGGACGCCCTATAAAGAGGTAAGACCACTGTAGTGATTGTGACGCCCCATAAAGAGGTAAGACCACTGTGGTTATTGGGACGCCCCATAAAGAGGTAAGACCACTGTGGTGATTGGGACGCCCCATAAAGAGGTAAGACCACTGTGGTGATTGGGACACCCCATACAGAGGTAAGAACACTGTGGTGATTGGGACGCCCTATAAAGAGGTAAGACCACTGTGGTGATTGGGACGCCCCATAAAGAGGTAAGACCACTGTGGTGATTGGGACGCCCCATAAAGAGGTAAGACCACTGTGGTGATTGGGACGCCCCATAAAGAGGTAAGACCACTGTGGTGATTGGGACGCCCTATAAAGAGGTAAGACCACTGTGGTGATTGGGACGCCCTATAAAGAGGTAAGACCACTGTGGTGATTGGGACGCCCCATAAAGAGGTAAACCACGCATTGTCCGTGGGAGTGGCAGAAAGGTAAGCCGAGCCGAGGGTTTCACACAGCTGGGTATTCCAGTTTGAGATGCCTCATATAGAGGTGGAACAACTCACCCCAAGTGTCTTATAGACTTGAGGGGTGTTGCTTTACTTTAAAGTGGACCAAAACCTAAGATTTTGACTATCCTGGGTTTTGGTCCTTTCCGCCGGGGCACCCCGAGCTCCGCTGTATGAAACCCCCCAGATCGCCCGAAGAAACTCACCTCTTCCCGGTCCTGCGTTGCATGTGCGCCTGCTCGTCCAATCTGCGTGCTCGGAGCCGCTGACGTCACGCCATCTAAGACGGCGTCTAAGGCCAGCGGCTCCGAGCGTACTGGCGACCGCATCCCCTGCTTCCCTCTACCAGGGAGCGTGCCTGCCATTCACAAATGCCTGCTAGAGGGATAGCGGGGATGTGGGCGTGGCTTGCGCATGCGCTGTTGGACCGGGAAGCAAGGTAAGTGAACGGGGTGACCTGGGGGGTTTCACCCAGGGGAATCGGCCTGGAAATCTTATAGATTCCCAGGCCGATCAAGCTGGGTTTTGGTCCACTTTAAATCTCAGTCCTGGGCCGGCCAATTCCCTGTCCCGATCTGAGTGATCCCATGGCGCGTCGGCTGGTGCGCTCCCTCGCGGCAGGTCTATCTGAATGGCTGGCGCGGGGGTGCGCACAGCTGGAGAGCGGCTTCTGTGCTGTATGCCATAGAACGCTGAGATGAGAAGCCTGTGCATGCGTCTCGGGATCGCGGGGGAGGAGAGTATATTAGCCGGGGTCTCACACCAATTCGGGACACCCGCAGAAAAGTTGACACACGAGGGAAAGTTTGGACTACCCACTCGCTTGGTCAGCCCTGGACTCTAAAAGACTCCAGGGCCAGGCACTCAAGCAACCGAATAAGGATCGCCCAGCGTTCACTCACTTTTTCCAAGGCCGGTTTTTGGTCCACTTTAAATGAATAGAAAACGAGGGTCTGTCCTGCTGATCCCTCAGTGTCGCCGCCCTGTGGTCATGCTTCCGGAACGCTCTTGTTCTTTCAGGACATCGTGACGGAGAGCAGCAACTTCGACTTGGTTGGCTTCGTCCCTCTGCTGCGCGAGCGGATCTACTCCAACAACCAGTACGCCCGGCAGTTCATCATCTCCTGGGTGAGCTTGTGGGGGCGGAGCCGAGGGTGGGGGGGAGGGACCGGGTGCCGGGAGATAGAGCCTGGTGTGACGCTCTCCCTTTGTCGCCCGCAGATCCTGGTGCTGGAAAATGTTCCCGACATTAACCTGCTGGAATATTTGCCTGAGATCCTGGACGGCCTCTTCCAGATCCTCGGGGACAACAGCAAAGAAATCCGCAAGATGTAAGCTGGGGGGAGGGGCTTGATTAAAGGGCCTCCAGGGGGAGGGGCTTGATTGAAGGGTCTCCAGGGGAGGGGCTTGGTTAAAGAGCCTCCGGGGCGGGGAGTCTTTTTCAAGGGTGCACTGCCACTTCCTGTCCCGACACCCACCATGAAGTGTAAGTGGCGGGTGCAGCCTGGAATAGGCTCCTGTCCCCGCAGAGGTGAGTGTCTGGGTATATATGGGGTCGGGGGCATTTCACTGTGAACCATCATCAGGATTTATTGGGCCCCATACAACCACAGTGACTTGTTCAAACTAGGGGCCCAGCCATCACATTATACATAATTGGGGGCCCAGATGCCATATTGACCTTTTGCTTTTGGGACCCAGCCATTTCCTTAATAGTAATGATGGGCCAATACATTATATACATGAGATGCTTCTTGCCCTTGGGGCCCAGCCATCACATTATAGATAATAGGGGGCCTAGATGCCATACATGCTTTTTGCTTTTGGGGCCCAGTCATCACCTTAATGGTAATGAGGGGCCAAGACACTATATGCTGCTTGCCCATTGGGCCCAGGTTGAAATAGGGGCCCAGCCTTTGCATTACAGGAAATGGGGGCCCAGATACCACATTATAGGCAATAGGGGCCCAGACATCACTTTGTAAGGAATGGAGGCCCCAGACGCTGTATACGCTGGTTTTCTTTTGGTCCCAGATCAAGCTAGGGGCCCAGCCATCACATTATAGGCAATGGAGGCCCAGACACTGTATATGCTGGTTGCCTTTGGGGCCCAGATTGAAATAAGGACCCAGCCATCACAATATAGTCAATGGGGGGGCCCAACCATCACATAGAGGTTACGGAGTGGGGAGCAGACCCCCTCATTCCTCATCGGCCCCAGCAGTGTTATGTGGTAACCAGCAGGGCTGGATAGTCTAAGCCTGGGCCCCCCCTCATGGCCGGGCCCCATACTGGCCATCCTGCCTCTGGTCAGTGAAAGCAGTAGGGTGCTGAGCTCTCCTATCTTCCTCAGGTGCGAGGTGTCGCTGGGGGAATTCCTGAAGGAAATCAAGAAGGTTCCGGACAGCGTGAAGTTTGCCGAGATGGCCAATATCCTGGTCATACACTGCCAGTCTTCAGGTGAGGGACACTCCGGGCAAATGGTTATATTAGCTACTTTCAGATCCCTGCATTCTGGCTGAGGGACGGCATCTTTCGTTCAGCGTGATTAAAGTGGACCAAAACCCAGGATTTTGACTATCCTAAGTTTTGGTCCTTGCCCCCAGGGCAACCTGATTGGGGATGCTATGGGATGCTGGGGGAGCCCACTGTGTGAAACCCCCCCGGTCGCCTGAAAGAAACTCACCTCTTCCTGGTCCTATGGTGCATTCGCTGGTCCTCGTCCAATCAGCACCCTCGAGTCCTTTTGAATCCCTTCGTCCAGGAGCTTGTCTCAGGTGTTGGTGACCGCACCCCCCACTACCCTCTAACAGGGAGCGTGCCCGCGCTGGCCATTCACAAATGCCTGGTGTGGGCACGTGCCCTGATAAAGTGATGGTGGAGGTGCGGCTGCTGCTCGCCCATGCACAGTAGACTCCAGGGTGGGTTTTGGTCCTACCCCCCCCCGGGCACCCTGATCAGTGACGCCCCGCTGTGTGAAACCCCCCCCAGGTCGCTCGAACAAACTCACAACTCGGTCCGACGAAGTATACGCGGCTGCTTGTCCAATCAGCGTGCTCGGTTCCGCTCCCGTCCCTTCGTCTAAGGCGAGTGGATCAGAGGGCGCTGGTGGCAGCATCCCCTGCTTCCCTCTAACAAGGAGCGTGCCCACACTGGCCATTCACAAATGCCTGGCGCAGGCACGCGCCTTGCTAGAGGGATAGCGGTGATGCGGCCGCAGTCTGCGCATGCGCCGTTGGACGGGAAAAGAAGGTGAGTTTATGGGCGACCTGGGGGGTTTCACACAGCGGATCATCCCGATTTTGGATTCCCCAGGGGAAGGGAATCACTCGTCCCGGGAATCTTATTGATTCCTGGGCAGATCTCCCCGGGTTTTGGTCCACTTTAATGGGGAGCGTGCACTCCTGCCGTGCACGTGCTCCCTTCCCAGCCCCGGGGAGCATGTGCACAATGCAGGGGATGCAGCAGTGTGCACTTCCCATTGAGAACAATGAGAGCCGCCTGCCGAATGACGTAGCCATAGTGGTCGGCTCCAATTGGACGAGATCCCGCACATGTGCCGTTGGAGTGATGAAAGTTGAGTGTTTATGGGCGAACTGGGGGGGGGGGGGGTTCACACATGTAAAGTCAGCGGCCGGCCCTAGAATCTTTTAGATTCCAGGCCGGCCACTGCTGTGTTTTGTCTCATTTTAAGGTATATATCTTGCATAAATAAAGTTTTAAGGAATATGTACAGGAATTACAACTGATGACATGGAAGATGCTTAGTATCACATGGCCCATTATACTTAGCTATAGCGCCAAACAGCAGCAAGGTAAATGACACCAATAAGCATGGTCAAATAAATAGGCAAATAACAGCATAAATTTGACACATATCTACTTTTCCATCCCCTTGAGAAAGGAACGCACTGCGGTTCGAAACGTTGGGGCTGTTACTGTGTCTGCCCTGGTGCCTGGGCCACTACTAGGTGTATCCAACTCATTTACCCCTAAGCATTGTATTGTGTATTACTGTTTACTCTTGTGACCGTATTACTGTGATGTGTGTGTGTGTATATATATATATATATATATCTCTATATATATATATATAGTATATCTCTGCTCTCTAATGCTGTAAATAGATTTCAGCCTAAAACTGTACTCTACTGCCACCCTGTGGCTAAATATGGCTGTTACTTGCTTATTCATTTGCCCATGCCTGTTGGTGTAATTTACCTTGCTGCTGATTGGCTCTATAGGTATAATGGGCCGCATATGACTAAACTTTGTATCTCTCATGTAATCAGTTGTAATACCTGTGCTTATGATACTAGTTATATGCCTCAAAGTGGACCAAAACCCACTGAGATCGGCCCAGGAATCTATCCAGGGCCACTAGATCCCCCCTTCCCGGGGCATCCAGAATCAGGATGCCCCGCTGTGTGAAAGCCCCCAGGTCTTTTCTGGTCCATCCCCACTATCACTTAAAGTGGACCAACACCCAGGCTGATCTATAAGATTCCCGGGCAGATCAAATCCCTCCTTGCTGGGCATCCGAAATCGGGATGCCCCGCTGTGTGGAACCCCCCAGGACGCCCCATTCACCTTACCTTACTCCCGTTCCAGCGGCGCATGCGCGGGCCGCGGCCGCATCTCGCGCTTCTTTCTAGCAGGGCGCACGCCCGTTTGTGAATGGCCGGCGCGGGCGCGCTCCCTGTTAGAGGGAAGTGCGAGATGCGGCTGCCAGCGCGCTCGGAGCTGCTGTGGTTGTCCGTCCCTTGTCCGTGCATACCACAGCGGCTCTGAGCGCGCTGATTGGACGAGGCCCACGCATGCGCCGTAGGAGCAGGGTGAGGTGAGTTTTTTCTGCCATTCTGGAGGTTTCACCCCCGATCAGGGTGCCCCGGGGAAGTGGAGCAAAACCCAAGATAGTGAAAATCCTGGGTGTTGGTCCACTTTAAGCAGGGTGTTTGCCCGTGCCAGACTTTTGCGAATGTGCTCCCTGTTAGACGGGAAGCGGGGGATGCGGCCACCAGCGCACTCGGATCCGCTCGCCTTAATCGAAGGGGCTGCAGCAGATCTAAACAATCTGATTGGACGAGCGGCCACGCATGCTCTGTAGGACCGGGACGAGGTGAGTTAACTTTGGCGATCTGGGGGGGGGGGATAAAACCAAAACCCAGGATAGTGAAAATGCTGGGTTTTGTTCCACTTTAAAGTGGGCCAAAACCCATGGAGATCGGCCCGGGGATCTATAAGATTCCAGAACTGCTCGATTCCCTCCCCCCCCCCCGGGGCTGTGTAAAACCCCCAAGCTCGCCCAGAAACTCACCTTCTTTCCCGGTCCAACAGCCCATGTGCGAGCAGTGGCTGCATCCCCGCTATCACTTTAGTGGGGCACGTGCCTGTGCCAGGCATTTGTGAATGGCCGGTGTGGGCACGCTCCCCTGTTAGAGGGTAGCGGGGGATGCGGCCACCAGCGCACTGGGATCCTACGAGCTGATTGGACGAGAGGACAGGCATGCACCATAGGGCCGGGGAGAGGTGAGTTTGTTTGGGCGACCTGGGGGGTTTCACACAGCGGGGCATCCCAATTCGGGACTTCCAGAGGCCATTTCTTTTACATTTTTGCTAGGGCCACATTAAAACCGGCCCTGGCAGATGAGCGGGGAAATTCTTCCTGTTTATATGCCTGAAGCTGTTCCTCTGTAGATGCCCCCCCCCCCTGCTGTGCTGGAAGGCCTGGAGGGCATCCCCGGTCTCATGCACATACCCAGCAGGGCCCCGCTCTCTCTGTGCTGGAAGGCCTGGAGGGCATCCCCGGTCTCATGCACATACCCAGCAGGGCCCCGCTCTCTCTGTGCTGGAAGGCCTGGAGGGCATCCCCGGTCTCATGCACATACCCAGCAGGGCCCCGCTCTCTCTGTGCTGGAAGCCCTGGAGGGCATCCCCGGTCTCATGCACATACCCAGCAGGGCCCCGCTCTCTCTGTGCTGGAGGGCCTGGAGGGCATCCCCGGTCTCATGCACATACCCAGCAGGGCCCCGCTCTCTCTGTGCTGTGCTGGAGGGCATCCCCGGTCTCATGCACATACCCAGCAGGGCCCCGCTCTCTCTGTGCTGGAAGGCCTGGAGGGCATCCCCTGTCTCATGCACATACCCAGCAGGGCCCCGCTCTCTCTGTTCTGTGCTGGAGGGCATCCCCGGTCTCATGCACATACCCAGCAGGGCCCCGCTCTCTCTGTGCTGGAAGGCCTGGAGGGCATCCCCGGTCTCATGCACATACCCAGCAGGGCCCCGCTCTCTCTGTGCTGTGCTGGAAGGCCTGGAGGGCATCCCCGGTCTCATGCACATACCCAGCAGGGCCCCGCTCTCTCTGTGCTGGAAGGCCTGGAGGGCATCCCCGGTCTCATGCACATACCCAGCAGGGCCCCGCTCTCTCTGTGCTGGAAGGCCTGGAGGGCATCCCCGGTCTCATGCACATACCCAGCAGGGCCCCGCTCTCTCTGTGCTGGAAGGGCCACAGTGTTGATTTCTGAACCCTATTGGCTCATCAGCTTCATACTCCCCCCCCCCCCCCCCCCCTCGCAGCATTTGCCCCCCCCCCCCAGTTATTGCCCCGGGTGCCTGATGCTGTCCCCGTTTTCCGGCAGATGAGCTGATCCAGCTGACCGGCATGACCTGGATGAGGGAGTTCCTGCAGTTGGCCGGCCGGGTGATGCTGCCGTACTCCTCCGGGATCCTGACCGCCGTGCTGCCCTGCCTGTCCTACGACGACCGCAAGAAGAGTATCCTTTGCCTGTGGGCATGGCTACAGTTGGAGGGGTTCGGTGTAGGTGGACATGCTGGTGTGGGCGGGGTTTAGGTATGGGCAGCTATGCTGGTGTGGGAGGGGTTTAGGTATGGGCAGCCATGCTGGTGTGGGAGGGGTTTAGGTATGGGCAGCCATGCTGGTGTGGGAGGGGTTTAGGTATGGGCAGCCATGCTGGTGTGGGAGGGGTTTAGGTATGGGCAGCCATGCTGGTGTGGGCGGGGTTTAGGTATGGGCAGCCATGCTGGTGTGGGAGGGGTTTGGTATGGGCAGCCATGCTGGTGTGGGAGGGGTTTAGGTATGGGCAACCATGCTGGTGTGGGAGGGGTTTGGTATGGGCAGCCATGCTGGTGTGGGAGGGGTTTAGGTATGGTCAGCCATGCTGGTGTGGGTGGGGTTTGGTATGGGCAGCCATGCTGGTGTGGGCGGGGTTTAGGTATGGGCAGCCATGCTGGTGTGGGCGAGGTTTAGATATGGGCAACCATGCTGGTGTGGGAGGGGTTTAGGTATGGGCAACCATGCTGGTGTGGGAGGGGTTTGGTATGGGCAGCCATGCTGGTGTGGGCGGGGTTTAGGTATGGGCAGCCATGCTGGTGTGGGAGGGGTTTAGGTATGGGCAGCCATGCTGGTGTGGGAGGGGTTTGGTATGGGCAGCCATGCTGGTGTGGGCGGGGTTTAGGTATGGGCAGCCATGCTGGTGTGGGCGGGGTTTAGGTATGGTCAGCCATGCTGGTGTGGGAGGGGTTTGGTATGGGCAGCCATGCTGGTGTGGGCAGGGTTTGGTATGGGCAGCCATGCTGGTGTGGGAGGGGTTTGGTATGGGCAGCCATGCTGGTGTGGGAGGAGTTTGGTATGGACAGTAATGCTGGTGTGGGAGGGGTTTGGTATGGGCAGCCATGCTGGTGTGGGAGGGGTTTAGGTATGGGCAGCCATGCTGGTGTGGGAGGGGTTTAGGTATGGGCAGCCATGCTGGTGTGGGCAGGGTTTGGTATGGGCAGCTATGCTGGTGTGGGCGGAGTTTGGTATGGGCAGCCATGCTGGTGTGGGAGGGGTTTAGGTATGGGCAGCCATGCTGGTGTGGGCAGGGTTTGGTATGGGCAGCCATGCTGGTGTGGGCGGGGTTTAGGTATGGGCAGCCATGCTGGTGTGGGAGGGGTTTGGTATGGGCAGCCATGCTGGTGTGGGAGGGGTTTGGTATGGGCAGCCATGCTGGTGTGGGCGGGGTTTAGGTATGGGCAGCCATGCTGGTGTGGGAGGGGTTTAGGTATGGGCAGCCATGCTGGTGTGGGAGGGGTTTAGGTATGGGCACCCATGCTGGTGTGGGAGGGGTTTGGTATGGTCAGCCATGCTGGTGTGGGAGGGGTTTGGTATGGTCAGCCATGCTGGTGTGGGAGGGGTTTGGTATGGGCAGCCATGCTGGTGTGGGAGGGGTTTAGGTATGGGCAGCCATGCTGGTGTGGGAGGGGTTTGGTATGGGCAGCCATGCTGGTGTGGGAGGGGTTTAGGTATGGTCAGCCATGCTGGTGTGGGAGGGGTTTGGTATGGTCAGCCATGCTGGTGTGGGAGGGGTTTGGTATGGGCAGCCATGCTGGTGTGGGAGGGGTTTAGGTATGGTCAGCCATGCTGGTGTGGGAGGGGTTTAGGTATGGGCACCCATGCTGGTGTGGGAGGGGTTTGGTATGGGCAGCCATGCTGGTGTGGGAGGGGCTTGGTGTGGTCAGCCATGCTGGTGTGGGAGGGGTTTAGGTATGGGCAGCCATGCTGGTGTGGGAGGGGTTTGGTATGGGCAGCCATGCTGGTGTGGGAGGGGTTTAGGTATGGTCAGCCATGCTGGTGTGGGAGGGGTTTGGTATGGGCAGCCATGCTGGTGTGGGAGGGGTTTAGGTATGGGCAGCTATGCTGGTGTGGGCAGGGTTTGGTATGGGCAGCCATGCTGGTGTGGGCGGGGTTTAGGTATGGGCAGCCATGCTGGTGTGGGAGGGGTTTGGTATGGGCAGCCATGCTGGTGTGGGAGGGGTTTAGGTATGGGCAGCCATGCTGGTGTGGGAGGGGTTTAGGTATGGGCAGCCATGCTGGTGTGGGCAGGGTTTGGTATGGGCAGCTATGCTGGTGTGGGCGGAGTTTGGTATGGGCAGCCATGCTGGTGTGGGAGGGGTTTAGGTATGGGCAGCCATGCTGGTGTGGGCAGGGTTTGGTATGGGCATCCATGCTGGTGTGGGCGGGGTTTAGGTATGGGCAGCCATGCTGGTGTGGGAGGGGTTTGGTATGGGCAGCCATGCTGGTGTGGGAGGGGTTTGGTATGGGCAGCCATGCTGGTGTGGGCGGGGTTTAGGTATGGGCAGCCATGCTGGTGTGGGAGGGGTTTAGGTATGGGCAGCCATGCTGGTGTGGGAGGGGTTTAGGTATGGGCACCCATGCTGGTGTGGGAGGGGTTTGGTATGGTCAGCCATGCTGGTGTGGGAGGGGTTTGGTATGGTCAGCCATGCTGGTGTGGGAGGGGTTTGGTATGGGCAGCCATGCTGGTGTGGGAGGGGTTTAGGTATGGTCAGCCATGCTGGTGTGGGAGGGGTTTGGTATGGTCAGCCATGCTGGTGTGGGAGGGGTTTGGTATGGGCAGCCATGCTGGTGTGGGAGGGGTTTAGGTATGGTCAGCCATGCTGGTGTGGGAGGGGTTTAGGTATGGGCACCCATGCTGGTGTGGGAGGGGTTTGGTATGGGCAGCCATGCTGGTGTGGGAGGGGCTTGGTGTGGTCAGCCATGCTGGTGTGGGAGGGGTTTAGGTATGGGCAGCCATGCTGGTGTGGGAGGGGTTTGGTATGGGCAGCCATGCTGGTGTGGGAGGGGTTTAGGTATGGTCAGCCATGCTGGTGTGGGAGGGGTTTGGTATGGGCAGCCATGCTGGTGTGGGAGGGGTTTAGGTATGGGCAGCTATGCTGGTGTGGGCAGGGTTTGGTATGGGCAGCCATGCTGGTGTGGGCGGGGTTTAGGTATGGGCAGCCATGCTGGTGTGGGAGGGGTTTGGTATGGGCAGCCATGCTGGTGTGGGAGGGGTTTGGTATGGGCAGCCATGCTGGTGTGGGAGGGGTTTGGTATGGGCAGCCATGCTGGTGTGGGCGGGGTTTAGGTATGGGCAGCCATGCTGGTGTGGGAGGGGTTTGGTATGGGCAGCCATGCTGGTGTGGGAGGGGTTTGGTATGGGCAGCCATGCTGGTGTGGGAGGGGTTTGGTATGGGCAGCCATGCTGGTGTGGGGGCAGGGTTTAGGTATGGGCAGCCATGCTGGTGTGGGAGGGGTTTGGTATGGGCAGCCATGCTGGTGCGGGGGCGGGGTTTAGGTATGGGCAGACATACAGGTGTGGGAGGGGTTTGGTATGGGCAGCCATGCTGGTATGGGCGAGGTTTAGGGATGGGCAGCTATGCTGGTATGGGAGGGGTTTGGTATGGGCAGCCATGCTGGTGTGGGAGGGGTTTGGTATGGGCAGCCATGCTGGTGTGGGAGGGGTTTAGGTATGGGCAGCCATGCTGGTGTGGGCGAGGTTTAGGGATGGGCAGACATACAGGTGTGGGCGGGGTCTCGCTATGGACAGCCATGCTGTGGGCGGGGTTTCAGTGTGGCTCGCGCTCTCCCCCGCGTTCCCCTTACATCTCCTCCGGCAGACATTAAGGAGGTGGCCAATGTGTGTAACCAGAGTCTGATGAAGCTGATCACCCCGGAGGATGACGAGGGGGACGACACCAGCTACTTACCCACTGCCCCGCCCGAGGACGCTGCCAGCCACGGTAAGCAGCACTGTGATGTGATTGGTTTAGCTTGGGGTTGAGCTGGAAGTGTGTCATGAAGGTGAAGCTCCGCCCATGCGGAACCTGAAACATTCCTGGTCAGGCTGGCTCTGCACAGTGGGGTGGCATTTATCTGTAGGTGTCCCGGCATCCTCGGCCTTCCTGTACTAAGCTCCTAAACACCCCACAGGGGGGCGCTCTGTACCCCGAGCTGTGGCTGTGAGTATATGTGACCCCCAAAGTGGCCTTAACAGATGTGTATGGGGTCTGGAAACTGAGCAATGATGCCAATATAACCCCGTGTGTATCTCAGGACTGGCAGCGTGCATTGAGCTTTCACTGGTTTGATCCCCATATTCCAATGTGTGCAGACAAGTATGATTGGCTGGGGGAAGTCTCTGGTGCCGTGTGATTGGTCAGGTGATCCTGTCATTCTTATTCATGGTTAAAGAGGAGCCTATAAGACTCTTGGGAGGGTTAATCTACCTCTTTATGGGGCATCTCTATTTGGGATGCCCTGCTGTGTCACCCCCTGGATCGCCCATTTCCTCCCCCAGGGCATCCAGAATCGGGATGCCCCGCTGTGTGAGACCCCCCCCCCCCGCGCTCCGTGTCAAAGAATAGCGGGGGATGCGGTGGTCAGTGCGCTCAGATCTGCTCGCATTATACAAGCTCCTTGAAAAAGGGGGAGGTGCAGTAGCGGATCTGAGCGTGCTGATTGGACGAGCCGCCGTGCATGCATCCAAGAGGTGAGTTTGTTTGTGGGGGGCTTCACACAGCGGGGCACCTCCGATCGGAACCAAGGCCCAGGACAGTCGAAATCCTGAGTTTTGGTCCACTTTAATATTTCTGAGTGCGGCAGGTAGACTGAGCGGCCCACACATGTGCCATAGCAATGAGGGAAAAAAGGGGCCAATCCTGGAGGATGCACATAGGGGGGCATCCCGAAATCCCCACAAGAGAGATACAAAATCTAAGAGAGTCAGTTTCATAGATGGTATTACTCTTTAAAGCGGAACAAGACTCTGTTTTGGCTCCTTGCCCCGGGAACGTCCCAATTTGGGATGCGGCTCTGTGCGTAACACCCCAGGTCGTCCATAAAAACGTACCTTTCCTCAGTCCTATGGTGCATGCGCGGGCTCTCGTCCAATCAGAGCCACATGCTGTGCATATTAATCATCAGCAATGTGGCTCTGTGTAGATGCAGAGCTCGCCGCATCCCCAGTTTCTCTTTAGACGAGGACACGCTCCCCCCCCCAGTGTTTTTGTATGGCTCTGTGAGCGCGCACCTCATCCTACAGATGCCGGGGATGCCCCAACGTTGGCATGGGAGTTACTGGGAAAGGGGGGGGGGGGTCACACAGTGGGGTTTGGGATGCTCCAGTGGTAAGACCAGACTTTATAACCACAGCTGCCCAGGGTTTTGTTCTGCTTTAACCTGGGGTGCCGAATTGGGATGCCCCGCTATGTGAAACCCCCAGAACAACTCACCGCTTCCCGGGCCAGCCGCACACTCACGGGCTCTCGTCCAACCATGGCGCCATGTTGTTCAGCAAGTGGCTCTGATTTGCTATAATGGCAAGAAAGGACGCCCCCCCCCAGCTCTCCCCAGCTCCCCCCAGCTCCCCAGCTCCCCCCAGCTCCCCCAGCTCCCCCAGCTCCCCCCAGCTCCCCCCAGCTCCCCCAGCTCCCCCAGCTCCCCCCAGCTCCCCCAGCTCCCCCCAGCTCCCCCGCATCCCCAGCTCCCCCCAGCTCCCCAGCTCCCCCCAGCTCCCCCAGCTCCCCCAGCTCTCCCCAGCTCCCCCCAGCTCCCCCGCATCCCCAGCTCCCCCGCATCCCCAGCTCCCCCGCATCCCCCAGCTCCCCCGCATCCCCCAGCTCCCCCGCATCCCCCAGCACCCCCAGCTCCCCCGCATCCCCCAGCTCCCCCGCATCCCCCAGCTCCCCCGCATCCCCCAGCACCCCCAGCTCCCCCGTCTCCCCCAGCTCCCCCGCATCCCCCAGCTCCCCCGCATCCCCCAGCACCCCCAGCTCCCCCCAGCTCCCCCGCATCCCCCAGCTCCCCCAGCTCCCCCGCATCCCCAGCTCCCCCGCATCCCCAGCTCCCCCGCATCCCCAGCTCCCCCGCATCCCCAGCTCCCCCGCATCCCCCAGCTCCCCCGCATCCCCCAGCTCCCCCGCATCCCCCAGCTCCCCCGCATCCCCAGCTCCCCCGCATCCCCAGCTCCCCCGTATCCCCCGCATCCCCAGCTCCCCCGCATCCCCCAGCTCCCCCGCATCCCCCAGCTCCCCCGCATCCCCCAGCACCCCCAGCTCCCCAGCACCCCCAGCTCCCCCGCATCCCCAGCTCCCCCGCATCCCCAGCTCCCCCGCATCCCCCAGCTCCCCCGCATCCCCCCAGCTCCCCCGCATCCCCCAGCACCCCCAGCTCCCCCGCATCCCCCAGCTCCCCCGCATCCCCCAGCTCCCCCTGCATCCCCCAGCTCCCCCTGCATCCCCCAGCTCCCCCTGCATCCCCCAGCTCCCCCTGCATCCCCAGCTCCCCCTGCATCCCCAGCTCCCCCTGCATCCCCAGCTCCCCCAGCACCCCCAGCTCCCCCCAGCACCCCCAGCTCCCCCCAGCTCCCCCGCATCCCCCAGCTCCCCCGCATCCCCCAGCTCCCCCTGCACCCCCAGCTCCCCCTGCACCCCCAGCTCCCCCCAGCACCCCCAGCTCCCCCCAGCACCCCCAGCTCCCCCCAGCACCCCCAGCTCCCCCGCATCCCCTGCACCCCCAGCTCCCCTGCACCCCCGCATCCCTAGCTCCCCCGCATCCCTAGCTCCCCCGCATCCCTAGCTCCCCAGCTCCCCCGCATCCCCAGCTCCCCCGCATCCCCAGCTCCCCCTGCATCCCCAGCTCCCCCGCATCCCCAGCTCCCCCGCATCCCCAGCTCCCCCGCATCCCCAGCTCCCCCTGCATCCCCCAGCTCCCCTGCATCCCCCAGCTCCCCCGCATCCCTAGCTCCCCCTGCATCCCCAGCTCCCCCTGCATCCCCAGCTCCCCCTGTATCCCCCAGCTCCCCCTGTATCCCCCAGCTCCCCCTGTATCCCCCAGCTCCCCCTGTATCCCCCAGCTCCCCCTGCATCCCCCAGCTCCCCCTGCATCCCCCAGCTCCCCCGCACCCCCAGCTCCCCCGCACCCCCTGCATCCCCAGCTCCCCCTGCATCCCTAGCTCCCCCCGCATCCCCAGCTCCCCCCGCATCCCCAGCTCCCCCCGCATCCCCAGCTCCCCCCGCATCCCCAGCTCCCCCCGCATCCCCAGCTCCCCCTGCATCCCCCAGCTCCCCCGCACCCCCAGCTCCCCCGCACCCCCTGCATCCCCAGCTCCCCCTGCATCCCTAGCTCCCCCCGCATCCCCAGCTCCCCCCGCATCCCCAGCTCCCCCTGCATCCCCAGCTCCCCCTGCATCCCCCAGCTCCCCCTGCATCCCCCAGCTCCCCCTGCATCCCCCGCATCCCTAGCTCCCCCTGCATCCCTAGCTCCCCCTGCACCCCCAGCTCTCCTGCACCCCCAGCTCTCCTGCACCCCCAGCTCCCCTGCACCCCCAGCTCTCCTGCACCCCCAGCTCCCCTGCACCCCCAGCTCTCCCCAGCTCCACCACATCCCCAGCTCTCCTGCATCCCCAGCTCCCCCCGCATCCCCAGCTCCGCATTGTAAACAATCTGCCACTTGCTGAAAGACATAGGCACGGCAAATGGCTCTGATTGGACGAGAACCCGCGCATGTGCTGTTAGACCAGGGAAAAGGTGACCTGGCGGGGGGCCTTCACTCAGTGGGGCATCCCAATCCGACCGCCCTCCGACCACAACAGCTCAGGAAAGATATAAAAGAGCTGATGGATGTTTTCGCCTCGGAGTTCCACTTTAACCATCAATTTTAAAAAATCAAAATGAATCCTTTGCATTGGCCGGGAATCGAACCCGGGCCTCCCGCGTGGCAGGCGAGAATTCTACCACTGAACCACCAATGCTGCAGATGTGAGGGTCTCCCCCTTCTCTCCATACAAGTGCAGAGGTGCCACATCAGCAGAGGTTGGCCACGCCTCCCTGAGGGGCGGAGCCTCCTCCCTCCAGATGTGCCGCACTTCCAGCCAGCCGAGAGAGCTCCTCACATCTGCAGCATTGGTGGTTCA
The DNA here is from genome assembly GCA_027917425.1 of Gastrophryne carolinensis. NCBI lineage: Eukaryota > Metazoa > Chordata > Amphibia > Anura > Microhylidae > Gastrophryne > Gastrophryne carolinensis. Next base: position 19,449 of record JAQIHN010000339.1, read on the forward strand.
GTGGTAGAATTCTCGCCTGCCACGCGGGAGGCCCGGGTTCGATTCCCGGCCAATGCAAAGGATTCATTTTTATTTTTTTAATTATAATTTGTCAGGAGAGCTTCACCCCAACACTGCAACCGGGACCCCAGAAGCTGACATGAAAGAGCTTACACTCTATTAGGGTATAAGGGAGGATACAGGAGGAGAAGAGCTTACACTCTATTAGGGTATAAGGGAGGATACAGGAGGAGAAGAGCTTACACTCTATTAGGGTATAAGGGAGGATACAGGAGGAGAAGAGCTTACACTCTAATAGGGTATAAGGGAGGATACAGGAGGAGAAGAGCTTACACTCTATTAGGGTATAAGGGAGTAGTATACACCAAGGCCTTGATTCATTGAGTACTCATGATATTCTGGCGCCATCTATTGTTCGAAGTGTATATTACTGCGATCTGTTTTTTTTTTTTTTACTCAGCGGGGCATCCCAATTCGATATGCCCCAGGGGCACGGAACAAATCCTGGGATAGTCAAAAGTTTGTTATGCTTTAAAGTGAATGGCAACCAGCCCTGGAGTCTAAAAGACTTTAGGGACCAGCTGATTCCCTCTCCTGGAGGCCCTGCTGTGTGAAACCCTGGCAATCGCTGCACACACATAGCCTGACCCCCAAATTAAAGCCAGATCCGCAACCTGACTCTGGAATTAAAACCAAACCCCTAACCTGACCCCGGAATCAAAGCTAGTCCCTAACCTGACCCCCGATTAGAAGCTGGTCACTAACCTGACCCAAGAATTGAAGAGGAACTTATAACCTGACCCCTGAATTAAAGCCAGACCACCTAACCTGACCCTGTAATTAAAGCTGGACTCCTAACCTGAACCAGGAATCAAAGATAGTCCCTAACCTGACACCGGAACTAAAGCTGGACTCCCAACCTGAACCTGCAATTCAAACTGGACCCCCTAATCTTACCCCAGAATTAAAGCCAGACCCGCAACCTGACTCCTAAATTAAAGCTGGTCCCTAACCTGACCCCAGAAGTGAAGAGGGACCCACAACCTAAACCTGGAATTAAAGCCGGACCCCTAACCTGATCCCAGAATTAAAGCCAGACCCGCAACCTGACTCCTAAATTAAAGCTGGTCCCTAACCTGACCCCAGAAGTGAAGAGGGACCCACAACCTAAACCTGGAATTAAAGCCGGACCCCTAACCTGATCCCAGAATTAAAGCCAGACCCATAACCTGACTCCGGCATTTAAGCTGCGTCCCCTTTCCTGACCCTGGAATTAAAGACGATCCTAAGACGTGACCCCGGAATTGAATAGAGACCCCGAACCTGACACTGGGATTAAAGACAGATCCCCAGCCTGGCCCTGGAACTAAAGCTGGTCCCTAACCTGACCCCAAAATCGAAGAGGGATCCATAACCTGATCCTGGATTTAAAGCTAGACCCCTAATCTGACTCCGGAATTAAAGGCGGACCCCCGACCTGACCCCCAATTATAGCTGGTCCCTAACCTTACCCCGGAATTAAAACCGGTCCTGCAAAATGACCCTGGTATTGTAGAGCGACCCCCTACCTGATCCCAGATTAAAACTGAACCCCTAACCTCTTCCTGGAATTAAACCTAACCTGACCCCGGAATTAAAGCTGGTCCCTAACCTGACCCCAGAATTGACGAGGGACCCATAACCTGACACTGGAATTAAAGCCAGACCCCTAACCTGACCCTGGACTTACAGCCAGACCCCTAACCTGACCCTGGACTTACAGCCAGACCCCTAACCTGACCCTGGAATTAAAGCCAGACCCCTAACCTGACCCTGGACCTACAGCCAGACCCCTAACCTGACTTCTGGAATTAAAGCCAGACCCCTAACCTGACCCTGGACTTACAGCCAGACCCCTAACCTGACCCTGGAATTAAAGCCAGACCCCTAACCTGACCCTGGACCTACAGCCAGACCCCTAACCTGACCCTGGACTTACAGCCAGACCCCTAACCTGACCCTGGACTTACAGCCAGACCCCTAACCTGACCCTGGACTTACAGCCAGACCCCTAACCTGACCCTGGACTTACAGCCAGACCCCTAACCTGACCCTGGAATTAAAGCCAGACCCCTAACCTGACTTCTGGAATTAAAGCCAGACCCCTAACCTGACCCTGGAATTAAAGCCAGACCCCTAACCTGACCCTGGAATTAAAGCCAGAGCCCTAACCTGACCCTGGACTTACAGCCAGACCCCTAACCTGACCCTGGACTTACAGCCAGACCCCTAACCTGACCCTGGACTTACAGCCAGACCCCTAACCTGACCCTGGACTTACAGCCAGACCCCTAACCTGACCCTGGACTTACAGCCAGACCCCTAACCTGACCCTGGAATTAAAGCCAGACCCCTAACCTGACCCTGGACTTACAGCCAGACCCCTAACCTGACCCTGGAATTAAAGCCAGACCCCTAACCTGACCCTGGACCTACAGCCAGACCCCTAACCTGACCCTGGACCTACAGCCAGACCCCTAACCTGACCCTGGACTTACAGCCAGACCCCTAACCTGACCCTGGAATTAAAGCCAGACCCCTAACCTGACCCTGGACTTACAGCCAGACCCCTAACCTGACCCTGGAATTAAAGCCAGACCCCTAACCTGACCCTGGACCTACAGCCAGACCCCTAACCTGACCCTGGACTTACAGCCAGACCCCTAACCTGACCCTGGAATTAAAGACAGACCCCTAACCTGACCCTGGACTTACAGCCAGACCCCTAACCTGACCCTGGACTTACAGCCAGACCCCTAACCTGACCCTGGAATTAAAGCCAGACCCCTAACCTGACCCTGGACCTACAGCCAGACCCCTAACCTGACCCTGGACTTACAGCCAGACCCCTAACCTGACCCTGGAATTAAAGCCAGACCCCTAACCTGACCCTGGACCTACAGCCAGACCCCTAACCTGACCCTGGACTTACAGCCAGACCCCTAACCTGACCCTGGACTTACAGCCAGACCCCTAACCTGACCCTGGAATTAAAGCCAGACCCCTAACCTGACCCTGGACTTACAGCCAGACCCCTAACCTGACCCTGGACTTACAGCCAGACCCCTAACCTGACCCTGGAATTAAAGCCAGACCCCTAACCTGACCCAGGACTTACAGCCAGACCCCTAACCTGACCCTGGACTTACAGCCAGACCCCTGACCTGACCCAGGACTTACAGCCAGACCCCTAACCTGACCCTGGACTTAAAGCCAGACCCCTAACCTGACCCTGGACTTACAGCCAGACCCCTAACCTGACCCTGGACTTAAAGCCAGACCCCTAACCTGACCCTGGAATTAAAGACAGACCCCTAACCTGACCCTGGACTTACAGCCAGACCCCTAACCTGACCCTGGACTTACAGCCAGACCCCTAACCTGACCCTGGAATTAAAGACAGACCCCTAACCTGACCCTGGAATTAAAGCCAGACCCCTAACCTGACCCTGGACTTACAGCCAGACCCCTAACCTGACCCTGGACTTACAGCCAGACCCCTAACCTGACCCTGGAATTAAAGCCAGACCCCTAACCTGACCCAGGACTTACAGCCAGACCCCTAACCTGACCCTGGACTTACAGCCAGACCCCTGACCTGACCCAGGACTTACAGCCAGACCCCTAACCTGACCCTGGACTTAAAGCCAGACCCCTAACCTGACCCTGGACTTACAGCCAGACCCCTAACCTGACCCTGGACTTAAAGCCAGACCCCTAACCTGACCCTGGACTTAAAGCCAGACCCCTAACCTGACCCTGGAAATAAAGCCAGACCCCTAACCTGACCCTGGAATTAAAGACAGACCCCTAACCTGACCCAGGACTTACAGCCAGACCCCTAACCTGACCCTGGAATTAAAGCCAGACCCCTAACCTGACCCTGGAATTAAAGCCAGACCCCTAACCTGACCCTGGAATTAAAGACAGACCCCTAACCTGACCCAGGACTTACAGCCAGACCCCTAACCTGACCCTGGAATTAAAGACAGACCCCTAACCTGACCCTGGACTTACAGCCAGACCCCTAACCTGACCCTGGACTTACAGCCAGACCCCTAACCTGACCCTGGACTTAAAGCCAGACCCCTAACCTGACCCTGGAAATAAAGCCAGACCCCTAACCTGACCCTGGAATTAAAGACAGACCCCTAACCTGACCCAGGACTTACAGCCAGACCCCTAACCTGACCCTGGAAATAAAGCCAGACCCCTAACCTGACCCTGGACTTACAGCCAGACCCCTAACCTGACCCTGGACCTACAGCCAGACCCCTAACCTGACCCCGGACCTACAGCCAGACCCCTAACCTGACCCTGGAATTAAAGACAGACCCCTAACCTGACCCAGGACTTACAGCCAGACCCCTAACCTGACCCTGGAATTAAAGCTGGTCCCTAACCTGACCCCGCAAAAGCCGGGCAAATCAGGATGCCCCAGGGGCAGAGAGCAAGACCCGGGATAGTCAAAGTCTTTGATTTTGTTCTGCTTTATAGAGGACCTATAACCAGGATTCACACTATCCTGGTGATAGAGCCATTTACCTGGGGCATCCCGATTTGGGATGTGAAGCCCCCCCCAAGATTGCCTGCGCAACTCGCCTTTCTGCTGTTCCCACGGCACATGTGTGGGCTCCCATGTAATCCATGCTTTTTGTTGCATACTAAAGTTTCGAACATTAGATCGGGAGAGGCCGCATCCCCGGTTTCCCTGCAGTTGGCGACACGCCCCTGCCCTCCAGCCTGTCTGAATGGCTGGGCACGGGAATGCATCCGCGGTCTGCTATGGGACTGCTGGAAAGGTGAGTGATGGGGCCCTGTGCTGGGGGTTCACCCAGTGGGGCATCCTGAATTCCCAGGGGCACATAGTCGTCCAACAGTGGCGCTGATAGGTCCACTTTTCCCTGCCCCCCCCCCCCCCCTCTGAGGTATCCCAATTTGGGATGCCCTACTATGTGACAGCCACCAGCCCTTAGGAAATGTTACCTGACCCGCCGTTCCCACGCCGGTCAGCGTACTCGGTTTCATTCGGCCCTTTTGGATAAGGATTGAATGAAGTCGAACGCAAGGACTGCCACATCCCTGCCAGCCTCTAACAGGGGGTGTGCCCGCACCAGCCATTCACAAATACCTGCATGCATGCGTCTGGCTATAGGTATAGTGTAGTGCAGCCCGCACATGCGCCGTTGGATCGGGGATAAAGTAGGTGAGCTGCTCAGGAAGGATATCAAAATACGCCATTTTCATAAATAAAATGAATCCTTTGCATTGGCCGGGAATCGAACCCGGGCCTCCCGCGTGGCAGGCAGACAAGGCCTGGGTTCGATTCCCGGCCAATGCAAAGATTTATTTTATTTATTCATTTATAATTAATAAGTAATAATTATAATAGAGACAATAAAGGTGTAAAATAGCCCCTATTAAAGACAGACCCCCAAACTGACCCTGGAATTAAAGACAGACCCCCAAACTGACCCTGGAATTAAAGCCAGACCCCTAACCTGACCCTGGAATTAAAGCCAGACCACTAACCTGACCCTGGAAATAAAGACAGACCCCTAACCTGACCCTGGAAATAAAGACAGACCCCTAACCTGACCCTGGAAATAAAGACAGACCCCTAACCTGACCCTGGAATTGAAGCCAGACCCCTAACCTGACCCTGGAATTAACGACAGACCCCTAACCTGACCCTGGAATTAACGACAGACCCCTAACCTGACCCTGGAATTAACGACAGACTCCTAACCTGACCCTGGAATTAAAGACAGACCCCTAACCTGACCCTGGAATTAAAGCCAGACCCCTAACCTGACCCTGGAATTAAAGACAGACTCCTAACCTGACCCTGGAATTAAAGACAGACCCCTAACCTGACCCTGGAATTAAAGCCAGACCCCTAACCTGACCCCGGAATTAAAGCCAGACCCCTAACCTGACCCTGGAAATAAAGACAGACCCCTAACCTGACCCTGGAAATAAAGACAGACCCCTAACCTGACCCTGGAATTAAAGCCAGACCCCTAACCTGACCCTGGAAATAAAGACAGACCCCTAACCTGACCCTGGAAATAAAGACAGACCCCTAACCTGACCCTGGAAATAAAGACAGACCCCTAACCTGACCCTGGAATTGAAGCCAGACCCCTAACCTGACCCTGGAATTAACGACAGACCCCTAACCTGACCCTGGAATTAACGACAGACCCCTAACCTGACCCTGGAATTAACGACAGACCCCTCACCTGACCCTGGAATTAACGACAGACCCCTCACCTGACCCTGGAAATAAAGACAGACCCCTAACCTGACCCTGGAATTAACGACAGACCCCTAACCTGACCCTGGAATTAAAGCCAGACCCCTAACCTGACCCTGGAATTAAAGCCAGACTCCTAACCTGACCCTGGAATTAAAGCCAGACCCATTCCCTGACCCTGGAATTAAAGCCAGACCCCTAACCTGACCCTGGAATTAAAGCCAGACCCATTCCCTGACCCTGGAAATAAAGCCAGACCCCTAACCTGACCCTGGAATTAAAGACAGACCCCTAACCTGACCCTGGAATTAAAGCCAGACCCATTCCCTGACCCTGGAATTAAAGCCAGACCCATTCCCTGACCCTGGAAATAAAGCCAGACCCCTAACCTGACCCTGGAATTAAAGCCAGACCCATTCCCTGACCCTGGAAATAAAGCCAGACCCCTAACCTGACCCTGGAATTAACGACAGACCCCTAACCTGACCCTGGAATTAAAGCCAGACCCCTCACCTGACCCTGGAATTAAAGACAGACCCCCTGACCTGACCCTGGAAATAAAGACAGACCCCTAACCTGACCCTGGAAATAAAGACAGACCCCTAACCTGACCCTGGAATTAAAGACAGACCCCCTGACCTGACCCTGGAAATAAAGACAGACCCCCTGACCTGACCCTGGAAATAAAGACAGACCCCTAACCTGACCCTGGAATTAATGACAGACCCCTCACCTGACCCTGGAAATAAAGCCAGACCCCTAACCTGACCCTGGAATTAAAGCCAGACCCCTAACCTGACCCTGGAATTAAAGCCAGACCCCTAACCTGACCCTGGAATTAAAGCCAGACCCCTAACCTGACCCTGGAATTAAAGCCAGACCCCTAACCTGACCCTGGAATTAAAGACAGACCCCTAACCTGACCCAGGAATTAAAGCCAGACTCCTAACCTGACCCTGGAATTAAAGCCAGACTCCTAACCTGACCCTGGAATTAAAGCCAGACTCCTAACCTGACCCTGGAATTAAAGACAGACCCCTAACCTGACCCCGGAAATGAAGAGGGACCCCTGACTCCGGAATTAAAGCCAGTTCCCTGACCTGACCCCGGAAATAAAAGTTAGAACTCTAAACCTGATCCTAGAATTATAGCTAAACACTCAGAAATATAATCAAGAACGCAAATAAAAATAAAATGAATCCTTTGCATTGGCCGGGAATCGAACCCGGGCCTCCCGCGTGGCAGGCGAGAATTCTACCACTGAACCACCAATGCTGCAGATGTGAGCGTCTCCCCCTTCTCTCCATACAAGTGCAGAGGTGCCACATCAGCAGAGGCTGGCCACGCCTCCCTGAGGGGCGGAGCCTCCTCCCTCCAGATGTGCCGCACATCCAGCCAGCCGAGAGAGCTCCTCACATCTGCAGCATTGGTGGTTCAGTGGTAGAATTCTCGCCTGCCACGCGGGAGGCCCGGGTTCGATTCCCGGCCAATGCAAAGGATTCATTTTTTTATAAATGTATAATGTGGAGATAAAGGTGCAAATGAAACTCCCGCAGCAGCCTGGTAACCCCAGGAGCTGACACTCGTTACACACACCACCTCCTGAGTTTAGTATCTTTCACCCTGGAGGCCCAGAATGAAAGGGACTGTCCACACAGCAATATAAAAATAAGTCTAGACTCGCCTATTGTCCCCCTGCAGCTTCCCCTTACAGCACCGATGTCTTCATAAGAATACTAATGGGGTAGAAAAGCTGTTCCGCCCCCTAGTGCTGGAGGCTTCGCACAGCGGCGTCCATCCAGCCTAGTATTGCCCACGCAACTGGACAGTCCCTTTAAACTTGAAGTGGACCAAAACCCACGCCGATCAGTCCGGCCGATCAGTTCCTTCCCCAAGACATCCAAAATCGAGATGCCCCGCTGTGTCACAACGCCCGGGTCGCCCCGTTCACTTATCTTGCTTCCTGGTCTAATGGCATATACGCAAGCCATGGGCGCATCCCCGCCATCCCTCTAACAGGGCACATGCCTGCACCAGGTATTTGTGAGTGGCCGGCGCATGCGCGCTCCGTATTAGAGGGAAGCAGGGGATGCGGCTGCCAGCGCGCTCAGAGCTGCCGGCCTTAGACGCCGTCTCAGATGGCGTGATGTCAGCGGCTCCGAGAGCGCTGATTGGACAAGCGGGCACGAATGCGCCGTAGGCCTGGGAAGAGGTGAGTTTGTTTGGCGGATCTGGGGGTTTCACGCAGCGGGGCATCCCCCATCGGGGTGTCACAGGGGAAAGGACCAAAACCCAGGATAGTCAAAATCTTTAAAGTAATTATAAGTAAAGTTGCTATTTGACTATTGACTATCCCTGGTTTTGTTCACTTTCCCCAGGGGCGTTCCACATTGGGATGCCCCGCTGTGGTAAGTCCAATGGCTCATGCGCAGGCTCTCGTCCAATCAGAGCCGCATCCTCAGCAGCAAGCATGCTCCCGCTCCAGTCTATCAGAATAGCTGGGCGCTGGAGTGCGCCTCAGTTAAAGGGAAGCCAGGGATGCGGCATGGGCAGGCCGGACAGGAGAGAGATTTGGGGTGATCTCGATACCCCGGGGACAGGCAAGTGGCCGACTCCATTCAGCTTCTCATCTCCGCACTGACGTCGGGTCAGATAGGAAGCCGCATCTCTGCTCCCCTCTAGCTGCGGGGGTGTGCCCACGTCGGCCATTTACAAATGTCTGCAGCGGTTAAGCACCTACTTAAAGGTCTAGCGAGGTCGTGGCCACAGCCCACGCATGCACCCTTGGAAGTTTGTGCGGCGAATGCCAGGTTTTCACACAGCGGAGCATCCTGGAGGGCGAACCGGCTCGTCCCTAAAGTCTTTCAGACTCCAGGGCTGGTTTTCGTCCACTTTAAAGCATAACAAACTTTTGACTATCCTGGGTTTTGGTCTGTGCCCCAGGGACATTCCGAATTAGGACGCCCCTCTGTGTAAAAACCTCCCCAGATCGCCCAGTAAAACTCACT
>JAQIHN010000732.1:0-28729 GCA_027917425.1 Gastrophryne carolinensis
AAAATCCAGAAAAACTATCTACAGCCACCCCTCTGTCCAGGCTTCTACTCACCTCCTCATAGAAGCCAATCAGTATAGTCTGCTAGTTTATGTCCGTAGTAAAACCGTGCTGGTTGTCACTTTTTTTTATTATGGATAGTTACATTTTTGTGTATATAGTCCCTTAATAGCCCCTCAAGCATATTTACCACAATGGATGTCAAACTTACATGTCTGTAATTGCCCAGATAAGACCTAGAGCCCTTTTTAAAAATGAGCACCACATTGGCCTTGCGACAATCTCTTGGCCCTATATCAGTCTTTGAAGATTAAGAACAAGAGTGATGAGAAAACTGAGCTGAGTTCTTTAAGAACTCTTCGGTGAAGTCAATCTCCTCTGTTGCTTCTCTTTAAAATGCCACAAAACCCTTGGTGGCCTCTAGCCTGCCCCGGATCATCCTAAATTGGAATGGCCCACTGTGAGAAAGAGACCCCTGGGGTCGCTGGTAAACTCACCTTTCCATGCAGCTCCCGCGACACTGTGTTCACCAACAGGCACATTCCCAGAATGCCTGTAGCTGTGTGCGCTTCTGTGACCAACCATTCAGATAGGCTGGAGACGAGAGCCTACCAGCATTTTTAAAACCGCGCTACCACCAAGCCAGCAGCATCGTCCGATATATTCGGGCAGGGAAAGGGTTTTGTTCTGCTTTAAGGCGATGATTCCTGAGAATAAAGGGTCTAGTAATTTGGCCTAGGGAGACAGAATGTACATATCAGCTCTGGCACAAAAATTTGTTTGACAAATTGACCTATTGTGAGCTCCATTGAGGGACAGGGGCCAATATGACAAGTTCTCTGGAAGCTGATGGATGTTGGCCACTATAGTGTTGCAGTGTAAAGAAGAAGAAAATGAAATGATGTGCTTGCCTCTTTCAAGCCGCACACAGAGCTCGTCAAAATTGTTCTCCAGCCATTTCATTATTCTCAGGAAGGGAACATTGGTCTGAGGGGTCAGATGTCACAAAGTGAAATCTTATTATGATAGCAGCATGGGCTTGACTGTGGAATCATTCTTTCCCCAGCTTAGCCAATGTCTGTGTTCTAAGAAACATCGAACTCGGCAACATTAAATATAACTCGTAGAGAAATCGCTAGGGGCTCATCCATCAGGCCACATAAATCTGGCACAACACCAAGAATGTGCATGAAATGTCATGAAGCATGGAAAATATCCCATCAGTGTTCTGCAAAAGTTATGTTATATGTATAGAAAGTATGCATGCACAGCATGGGGCTGTGAATGGGGCTTCTGTGCCACTGACACTAGTCTGGTCCCTTTTCCACCCATAGTTTTTATGTTAATTACCTACCTGTAAGCAAGGCTGGATCTCCTCAGACAGACAGCAAAAGTATAAAAGTACCACCGGCACTCCTTCGTGTTCACGGATAGCTTCTATCTTCTCTATAGACACAGTTTTCTGCACATACTTGGTGTCACTAGAAATCTAAAGGTAGAGAAAGAGGATCGCCTCCCCAACTTCACGTCCATTGCTGTATGCTGCCAGCAGGACACACAATGTGCCAGTGGACAAAAGCGGCTCAGAGTGCCCAGACTGCCCCCACTTTTGAGAACCTGGGAGGTCTATGTTTTAGGTAGGTTTTGGTGACAGTTAGGCTTTAGTATCAGCTATTTTGTTGTAAGTAAGCTGAGTAAGAAAGAATTTCCATATGTACATGTAGTTAGCTACTTGACTACTATTCATGGCTACATAGTTTTGCTAGTTAGCTAGGGAATAGTTATGACATGTGCCAGTGCCCTCCAGATTTTCTACAAGGTTCAAAACATAGTTTGATCTATGTGGGGCATGTCATAGTATAGTTAAAATGTTCGAGCTGGAAGGAACTGGAATTAATATAATTTAGGGTCTAATTAGCTTTGTTAATTTGGAGTGTGGAACTAAGTGTGTATAGAAGGAAAAGTATACACTATTAAAAAACTTGAAAACAGCACCCTGTACGCTATGCAGAATAATCGGCTTTATCTGTATACCCCATAGGGTTCTGTAATAATATTTAATAGATAATTTCTTTATCTCATGCTTTGCATCACCTATAAAAATGCCCCAATGCAGGTACAGGTGATTTCTTAAAGGGAATATTAAAACAAAAATATTTTTGTGTGCATTAAGCTGACACGAAACCATGTTTTGCTCCTCTCTGAGTGAATTCCCTGGTTTGTCATAAACCCACCTTTTTCCTTGATTCCATGGTGCATGTGCAGCCCTTGTCTTGCTTCCCGCACCAGGCAGACCTGTATGTCCACCAGCGGGGCGCTCGGAGTGGAAGGAGCATTCAGGTCTGGGGGGGATGCCTCAGCCAAGCCCCGCATGCATTGTGGGATCCAGGAAGTAGGTGAGTTTTTGGCAAACTGATAGAGCTTTAAGTGGCAGCAGTGACCCCCTTCTGCATGATCTGTGCATCCGGCACAGAGTCTTTTTAAATTGTGTAATTTAATGTAGTGCTCAGACACAGGTTCCCAACCTTTCTTATCATGAGAGCCACATTCAGTTTCGGAGAAATGGCTGGGAACCACATTCCACATGAAGTAACCAGCACCAACCCAACAACTTAATGGGCATGTTGTTGCCCCTTCCATACTCACCCCACATAAATGAATCCCCTCATCCTTGAATGAATGGTTTGAAACCAAGACACTGCTGGCCGGCAGCAGCACTGGCTCCCTTGCTGTTGGATGTGGGTGCATCCCTACATCTTTGAGCTGTGCACGTGCACACACCTTTGTGCCCAGCCATTCAGATATGCTGGGGGAAGCAGCTTGCACTCTGCAGGGTATGCGCTGCTCTCGCTCTGATTACCATAAACAAGGGCCATTTGCTGAACATTTAAAGAGGAACTTCGGAGGCCCTCGGAGGACTCGAGTTTCAGCCCGGACGGTTCAGGAGGCAGCAGCTGCAGTGAGGGCCCTGAGAGATTGAGTGAGTTGTGGAGCGCCGGACCTGCAGTGATAAGTGGCGCAGACCAAACAATAGGTACCCTTTTTGTTTTTTATTTTCCTGCTACTTACCCTATCCATGCCTCAATCAGACCCACAGCCTGCAGTAATGAGTGCACGTGTGCTGCTGCTAGCTTGGACCAGGTGAGTATAGCCAATTGCACGGCAGGGAGTGGTGTTATGCATAAAGAAGTTTAACGTGAGTAAAGTAAAGAACTACAACCTATTTTTCACTGCTGCTCATGACATGGGGGCATCCCAATTGATGATGCCACACCCTGCAAATAGCCTTTTACAAGCCCAGATATCTGTTCTGTGACTAAATCCATCTGCGGCCAGTTGCAAGATCCATGGCAACCAATGAGGATGACCCCATGGATGGACATATTTTTGTGCTATTCCTTCTGTGGATGTGGAGACCCACTTTCCCCTGGGTTTCTCCTATTTTAGTCATCGCTTTAGCTCCTCTCTAGGCACCCTGTCCTGCTGCGCACCATCCCCACGAGAACTGGACTGGAAGCCTTAGCACACATTGCACATGACTGATTGGGAATGTGTTGTTGGTGCAATTCTTGGCCAGAGAATTCTCACTCCCTATATGGGTGTTGAGGCTGCCATGTTGGGCAATTTTAGGTGCAAGGCCAATTTGAGACAAAGAGGTCCATTCAGAGCCAGGTGAGCATTCTCACTCATTTTCTTTGTCTACCAGGTGTAAATGTTCACCTGGCTCTGAATCAGCCCCAAGGTAGACAATAAAAGTGAATAGAAATTGCCCCAATATGGCATCCCCAGCCCCTCTATAGTTATAATAAGGCTAGGGAAACATAAACCCTAAACACAGCCCGAAGGTGAGTCCCATATTTTTAGCTGCACTAGAATTACACTGTTTAGAGATGGGAGTAAATATAAACAGTATATATATCTATATATATGTACAGTATATATATATTTACCTATTGTTGTCATGGACAACGGGGAACCACAAAGGGACCAATATATCATCACCCTGGCAACCCTTGGTGCACATTAATGTGCTCAGTCAAATTAAACAAACTAACTTAAAGCAGACCAACACCGGTGCGGGTGCTGGTCCCTGATGCTAAGAGACAGCCTGGGGGGCATCCAAAAGGCTGGAGCCCCCAAGAACCCCCATCTCTTACCTTAAACTTGGTCCACCGATGGGAATCCAGCACAGGGGTTGGCTCCCGGCGCTTACCTGGGTAGCGAGCACCGCCATATTTCCGGCCACCAGAATATCCTGCCAAAGTGAGCGTCGGTGGCCAATCGCGGTGCTGGATTCCAGTCAAAGGACCGAGGTTAAGGTAAGGATGACGGGCATTCTGGGGAGTTATGTGAAGGCTTCGGCATTCTGGAAGCTTTACGACCTCTATACATGCAAACAGCTATACCCAATACAATGTACTTGTCAACCTATGCTATTATTTGCTGCATCATTTTAAAGTTCAGTCCAAACAAGGAACATAAATAATTGTCAGAACTACATGCTTAAAGTGATACTGCAGGCAAAGGACATTGTTACACCATTGCGTCGGGCTACGTTTGGCACTGTCCTAAACTGTAATCCATTTTTTTAATTTGAAGCAGATGTGGCTGAGATATCAGGCTTTACAGGTTCAACCAATGACAGTCTCTTTTTCATTCCACCCTCCAATCAGCTAAGGAAGAGTAGGATAGGATTGCTGGTCTCTCCCTCCTCCCCCCCTCACTCCTCCTCCCCCCCTCACTCCTCCTCCAGATTCATCACATTGCTGTCAGTGCAGAGAGCTGATTATTATGCAGCATCCCAGATCCAAGGGCCACACCCACCTTTCTCAGAAGAGAAATTATCAGGTGAAAATGTAAACCTTGAAATCTTGCCCATTTCTAAAATATAAAAACGGAAAACAGTTTAGGGCAATGCCAGACATAGCCCTACGCAATGGTGTAACAATCGCCTTTGCCTGCCGAAGCACATTAACATCATATGTTACTTTTCAACTGGATAACGGAAACCTTAGAGGGCATCCTGCTTTGGGATGCCTCACAGTTTGGACCACTACACTGATATACAGTGGATATAAGAAGTCTGCACACTCCTGTTAATTAAACAGGTACAGGTGAGTGGGAGCCAGCGGCTTCAGCTATGGCAAAATGCCATATAAGCCCTGTTTAGTGACTGACAGTTTGGACACCACCAATTCATCAAATCATAAGGTGGTGGTCCTACTTTGTCCTTCGTCGTCAGTTTACTTACCAAATCCTTCGGCTCCTTCTGTATACCTTCTTTCCCACTACTACCTTCTGTCCGCCTATAGAATACACTTCCTCCGCTGTTTCCTTCAACATACATGCAGCTTCTGGGGGGCCTCCTGTTATTTAACGCTCCTTGTTTGTTAGAGATACCTGTTCTCTATTCTTCTACATCTAAATTACCACCTGGTTGGAATCCCATGATCCGCATTAAACTACGTTGCTGACTGATTGCTGCCTTCTCTTTCCTCTCACTCACTATTTCTGAGGGAGTTATTTCACAATCTTGATGTTTTAGTGCATTATTCTTGTTCCCCGATGTGCTTTCTGACAGTTTGGACCATTGGCAAACCGGCTACAAATTCTAGGAACAAACTTTTTCCTGAACCCTATTTGTTATAGCACATAAAAAGGCAAACAGCTATTAGAAACAACACTGGTATTCTGACCACAAAGCAAAGGGTCACATTTACTCCCATCATCTACAAAAAAGTATAATCACACCACACAAGAAATAGACTTTCATATATTAGTATCTCAGTGTTAATGGAGTCTTACTCTCACAGTCTAAGTACTGTGTTCAGGACCGGAGACCAGCGCAACTAAGGGAAACGGCAGACAGAAAGGGAGTAAGATAAAAGCTCTTACCATTGCGTGCTGGTGTCCTTGATCTCTGTGTTCTGCCTCAGGTGGTTCCTCTGACCACTGGAACTTTTAATCCCGCCCCACACTGGCCAACAAGTATTTATAAGGCAGTCAATCCTTCATTTGCATTCTCGTCATCTCTCAAGTGAGCAAGGCCACGTTAGAGCAAAAAATTAGTACAAAACATCAAGATCTTACTTCTACACATTCCTCAACTGCACATCCACATACTCCAACTTCCTTCCAGAACAAAATGTTAACTCATTTCTATCACCCTGAACCTTCTTAGAGACAGTGTTGACCTTCAAAAACCTTGGGGTCCACATCAGCTATGATCTGTCCTAGAGCTACCAGTAAACTCACCTCCACGGCACCTCTGCTGCGTGCAGACACATCCTGGCTTCCCTGTACTAATCATTCATATAGGCTAGGGGCGGGATCACTTCCCAGACTAGAGGCATAGTCAGCAAGCTGGTCACATCAGCCTGCATTCTTGAGGTCAGCCAATAAGCAATCTCAAAAAAGTCAGGTGGGCATGGCCTTGGCAATATTTTAACCCTATTAATTTTTAAACTAGGCCACCACCGAGGGGGTTTTTGTTGTCACTTTAAAAATGGTCTATTCTCCCTGTTGCACTCAGGGAACAGAAAATGCTCCCTCAAAGCACAGATGTTGAATTTCTTAGCCTCTTTACCCCAATTTAGTTTACCACTACTTATGCCTTAACCCCTTCAACTAATCTGATTCACGGCTCCCCCAATCCCCATACCCACACCATGAGATTAGCATCCTGCCTTAGAAGATGAGTCTTGTTCACACACTCAAGCTTAACTTCCATTGGCATGTCCAGTGCCAGAACATGGATGGAACATGAATGGTCATATCCCCAGTAGATCCCCATTTCTACCCTCCCTCTATGTTTCCAGCACTTTACCCTGTAGCTTGTATATCCTATTCCAAACTTCTGCATTATGGAGAGAACAGCTGAAGCCAGCATATACTACAGTCCATTCAGCAGGTCTCAATTTGCCGGGTAAATAATAGGCAATATAAGCCTGGACAGGAGAGTCATGATTTACCTTCCACGACTATCTCATAAAAAAGGAAATGAATACATGAAAAAACAAAATGGCATTTGTTCAAGGTGTGTTTAGGTAAAAGCCTTTCGTGCAGAACTGGAGGCAAGGTACAAGTGATTCATACAGAGGTCATTTTACAAGAGCGGAAAGAGATTTTTTAAATTAGATTTATGTGCATGACATTTGTAGGTGTATATACATATGACACTTCATATAGACCATTTTTTATTGCAATTCTAAACAATGTTAAAAACGGAAAGGATTGCATGCCTTCTCTCTGAGAAGTTAATTTACCTAAAATGTAACAAGCTTTGTAACTTACAAAGGAGAGCTAGATATTCATTCAGAGAGAATAGAGCTTCTTCAAATTTTAAGAACACCTGTGTGCTCAGTTTTGAAAACGTATCCAAAGCACAATATTATGGAAGGACCTAAATAAAATGCAACGTGTTTAGTTACTTGGTAGTTGCATTTTTCACCTTTACGTTAGTGCTGGAGAAGGGTCTGATTAAAGCGGACCTTCACCCTAAATAAGAGCATATCTTATATGCTTCCCCCACGCTGTACATACAGATTGCCCACATTAAAAATCATTCTACTTGCATTTATTATATTTTCTGAGACTTTAAACATCCAAGATGGCGTCCCATGGAGGTGCAGGCTGCCTGCAAACAGGAAGTGTCTTCTGAGTTTGCTGCTCTGCATTCTGGGATTGCTGACCTTTTCCTGACCCCAGCTGTGCTCTGTCTGTGCAAAGCACAGCTATATCCCCGCTCCCCTGCACTTTTGACCCCTCTTCTCTCTTCAGTAGGTGATATTACTAAGCCAAGATGGTGGCGCCCCCTTTCCTAGAGTGCTGAACAGAGTTGCAGCCCAGTGGGGGAAAGAATAATAAGTAAGTGACTAAAAACATAAAATATATTAATTTTAGATACTGGGGAATAGTTTTTTAAGTGTTTGAGCTTTTCATTAAATCACGCTGAAGGTCCGGTTTAACAATTAGCTGAGCAGCAGTAGTACCAGAAGGCCAAGCAGCAGATGCAAAAGCTAACAAAGTGAAGTTAAAAAGGGCACTAAAGTCAAGCCATCACTTACTCATTCACATGTTTGACAGCCATTAAACCGGACCTTCAGCGTGATTTAATGAAAAGCCCAAACTCTTAAAAAACGGTTCCCCAGCATCTAAAATTAATATATTTTAGGTTTTTAGTCACTAACTTATTGTTCTTTCCCCCACTGGGCTGCAACTCTGTTCAGGAATTTAGGATACGGGCGCCGCCATCTTGACTCAGAAGCATCACACTTACTGAGGAGAGGAGAGTGGGATAAGGTACAGGGGGGGGCGGGTTATAGCTGTGCTTTGCTCAGACAGAGCAGAGCTGGGGTCAGGTAAAGGTCAGCAGTCCCAGAATGCAGAGCAGCACAGTCAGGAGGCACTTCCTGTTTGCAGGCTGCCTGATAAGATAGCGGCTTCCATAAGCATCCATAAGCATCTTGGATGTTTAAAGGCTCATAACATGCAGTAGGTGCAGGTAGGATGATTTTTAATGTGGACAATCTGTATGTACAGGATGGGGGAAACATATAAGATAGACTCTTATTCAGAGTGAAGGACCGCTTTAAGGTTTGATGTGCAAGCCCATTCGGCAAACCCAATTTGTTCCAGGTAGTCATGTGTTTGGCAGCCATACAATCAGGAAGATGGCTGATTTGACTATTTTGGTGCTTAAACTAGACAACAACCCTCTAACCCCCACCTGAGTACTTAAGGCCAAGGCAAAATATTTTTTTCTATGTCGTAGTCTAGCCCTAAAATTGGCTCATCTGAAATCTACCGAGTGACATGACCCACTGGCAGCATCCCCAGCTTCCCTCTAGTCTGAGGCTTGCTCTTGCCCCCACTCTATATGAATAGCTGGTTGCTGGAGCAGGCCTGAGCTAAAGAGAAGCTGGGGATGTAGCCACGGGCTGCTGTAGGAGCGCTGGGAAAGGTGAGTGGAAAAGCTGCAAAAAACCTACAAAAACACTCCAACCCTTCACTCCATCTTGCTTCAGTTCCCTCTTGGATAGCTTAATCTTGCTAAGCACAGCCTAAACCACACAAGTAAGTACCTGGACCTGCCTCCTCATGGCCCTGGTGATAACCATCTGACCTAGTGCTTTCCTCGGGTTCTTTCTTGATTCCTGGCTGCTCGCTCCTGCTCATACATTTTCCTGGGGCCACTGCTAGAAATTCTTACTGGCTCCCACTTAGCATATATCTGATCACACCCATCAAGATATTTGTAACATTGTCCCATCATGGGCAGAACCTTCCAGAATCTCTGAGTCAAACATGTCTGTCTTAAATACAGATAAAGCAGTCTAAGGTGGCCCAGCTTGCATTATGTGTTTTATTCATCGCAATGAGACTTCATTGCAGCATGCTATTATTCGCAGCTTCCAGCATGCCGTCAGTACAGTAGCCTGTAATGTACAATAATTGTTACACACAAAAGGTGCACATGCTAATGCCTGTTCAGGGAGGTTACGATTGTTGGGCCCTTCTCCTAATCCGCAACACTATTTCTGAACAATGTGTTTTACAGTTCACAATGTGACTAAGCTATTGCATGGCTGCATCAAGGTTGGGGTTCAGCGAGTGTGAAAAAGCAACATTGTGTAGCAGGCCACAATGTTTCTGTACACTTAGAGGCCGATTCATTAATAGCGCCAGGTAGCGACAGATGAGCGACAGTAGCGTTTTTTTCACAGCGCCCGCTAGTATTCGCTGTGCTTGGCCGTTGTTCGGCTGTTGAGAGCGACTCAGTCGGTGTGCGGTAATGTTGAATACGGGGTTAGGAGTCGCTGTTTGACAGGTTCCGCGCTGTATGGGAGCGCATGACAGCGAACAGCCATAGCGAACGGCTCCCAGCATATTCATTAACAAATCACGCTCTAAAAATTCTCGCGCTGTGAAATGCTTGTTTAAACTCCTGAGCGCTGGCGGCGATGGGTTAAAAGTAGTTTTTTAACCCCCAAACAACCATATTTTTAGGAAAAAAAAAAACATGTTTTTCAAAACATTTTGTAATATGAATACATTAATATCAGACCTGTAATATCAATTCTGCACAATTTTTTTTTTTTTTTTTTTTTTTTACATTAAAAAAAAAATCTAACATTGCAGAAGTGGTCACAGAATTTTTGACATTTAAAAAAAAAAAAAAAATTAATAGCAATTAATTATGAATATTTAAAGATTGCTCCATTGAAATGCATTGGAGAGCGCCAGGTAGCTAGAGGTCATACCTGTCGCTGTTCAAGGTCGCTCGCTGGTGCTGTGGGGTGAGGCTGGAATAATGATGAATGATTCGCTAAGCAGGATCGGCTTGATAAATGTGTGATTGCGGAGGGGAGCCGGCGTTCTCGTGGCGGTGAGCGTCATTACCGTTCGCTCACCATTCGCTACCTGGCGCTATCCCTTGTTAAATAAGGGCCTAAAGCCTTCCAGTGTAAAGAGCCAAGTCCTAGTAATTACATGTCCATGCAAGATTAACATTAAGCAATGCTGCATCCGTACAAACTACAGTATAAACTGCAAACTAGCTAGGCTGTCCCCATAGCCTATAGGAACCTTTGACCATCAGTCAGTGGACCGGACTACACCTATCCATCACCCAGGCACCTGGGTCTTGAGCTGGCTATATTCTTTAGGTGAGCTCCACAAATTAGGGAATAACTACTATGAGGCATTCACGTGGAAAGCTCCTCACTTTTCCATGTTCCCTTCACCCATTCTTGCCTTCCCATTTCCCCTGATTTCTCCATATTTTGCAGTGGTGGAAGCAGCAGGTAATGCTGGGTGTAGCAGCTCTACAGTGGAGGATTACAGCTTTTCTAGTCATGGTAAGTATTATGTATTTAAACCGGACCTTCACCATGACTTAATGAAAAGCCCAAACTCTTAAAAAACAATTCCCCAGCATCTAAAATTAATATATTTTACATTTTTAGTCACTAACTTATTATTCTTTCCCCCACTGGGCTGCAACTCTGTTCAGGAATTTAGGATACGGGCGCCGCCATCTTGACTCAAAAGCATCACACTTACTGAGGAGAGGAGAGTGGGATAAGGTACAGGGGGGCAGGTTATAGCTGTGCTTTGCTCAGACAGAGCAGAGCTGGGGTCAGGGAAAGGTCAGCAGTCCCAGAATGCAGAGCAGCACAGTCACTTCCTGTTTGCAGGCACTTCCTGTTTGCAGGCTGCCTGATAAAATGGCGGCTTCCATAAGCCGCCATCTTGGATGTTTAAAGGCTCATAACATGCAGTAGATGCAGGTAGGATGATTTTTAATGTGAGCAATCTGTATGTACAATGTGGGGGAAACATATAAGATAGACTCTTATTCAGAGAGAAGGTCCGCTTTAATACCTTTATACAGTATACCCACCTGCAACCATGTATACGTGATTTATAGCTAATTTTATGGGGGTGATATTTGTTTCTCAAAAGCCTGTGAATGAGCCACACCCCTAACTTACACCACCATACCATGCCCTGTAAACTGGTCTTCAAGTTTGATGTCTCTGCAGCAGAGAACTAGGGTATAAGCTGTGGCCTGAGTTTGCCCACAAGCGGTAGCACTTGCCACGAAGGAAAACAAAGTAGTAGGAAGTAAATGTTATTTTCGGAATAGCCCAGAATGTAAGTTTAAAGTGGTTTGTTGCAACTAAGAAATAATAATGCAACAAGCATAATGCAACCTCTCTACTGAGATCACCATGCTTTAAGTGAGAGGTGCAAAGTGCTGTTGTCTTCTGGACCGGAGGTAACACTATTGGTCACTTGTGATGCTGAGTCCTTGCATACCAATATTTCCTATGAGATGGCAACACATGTGGTACAATACTTCCTGAACACCGAAGCCATTGATAGAAGACCTGTGCATTGCTTCATCGTAGAGCTTTAGGAATTCATTCTCACACACAACGTGTTCACATTTGTTAGAAAGTTTTACAGGCAGATCTGGGGAGTGGCGATGAGCGCACGATGCGCACCGTCAATCGCCAATTTATTCCTGGGTTGGTGGGAGCGAGAAGTTGTCCTGGGGGAGATGTTCAACCAATACCAGACCCATATTCTGGGCTGGTTTAGATTCATAGACAATATTCTTAAGCTATGGCATGGCCCTATCTATTTGTGCAAGTAATTTTTGGATCAGTTGAATAATAATGTGTACAACATTCTTCTCGAACATACCATTTTGACATTACAGGTAGATTTCTTGGATTTATCATCACATTTGCAAGATTATGGATTTATTCATGCAAACTTGTTTAGAAAGAAGACGGGCACTCACAGCATTTTATACTTTGATAGCTTTCATCAAAAAACGTCTGAAGGAAGGCATCCCGGGGATGCTTCGAATCCGATGAAATTGCTCCTCAAAACAGCAATGAAGAGGCATGAAGGAACGCGTTAGGAGATGGGAATATCCTCAAAGAGTTTTATTCTTTATAATCTTTGCACAGTCTTTCTTTACTTCATGGACACTAGCACTGTTGTTGATACATGACATTTTTATTTATTTTTATACTGGCACTTGCACTTTATTTATGTATGTAATTGTTGCTGTTTTACACATGTTAAACACTAAGCACATAGCACATTTATTAATAGCGGCACTGTATATCCGTTGAGAGCTTTATTTACTTGTTTACAACATTCATTAGAGCCCAGTACTGTCTATGTCATTGTCTCTTGTCTTATATGTTTTAATCTGTTATGTTAGTTTATTTTTGTCAGTAATAGTTTTTTAATCTGTGAAATAAATATTGAATAACTTTTATTATATGTTGTGTGAGCAGCTTTATTTACTCTGTCTCAAAAAAAGACTGTTTCCTTTTAGTCGTATCTCCAAGGCAGGCTGTTTGTGATCTGTTTTATGGCCCTAAAATGTTATCGGGGGCTTCAAACAAGCCAACAGATAAAGGCTCTCTATGGGTTTTGAAAGTCCTCTGTAATTCGTAATCTGGCCGCTTTCCAAAATGATACAAAGGAACAGAATCAGGACATTAATTTAGAGAGACAAGTGGGTCTCCTTTTTGCTTTCTGCCAAACAGACAGAAAGTCCAAATAAGTGGCTGACTCGTGATAAAAGGGAAGCTGTCAAAAGCCAAAGGCAAATCATCATGTTAGAGCAGATAATAAAAAAAAAAACTCCTTACCTCAACCAGAATCCAGCAAAGTCCCCGGAGCTCCTGAATGGACGAACGGGGCCGGAATCACCGGTGAGTATTTACCAGTTACTACCATTTAAATGTATTTTATTGAGGTTTCATGTGATAGAGCAGCGCAAAGTAGAATGTTTTTGTGAAGTGTAAAGATAATAATACACGCTTTTCTAAATTAAAAAAAATGTAAAAAAAAACTGAACTGTGTCATGCATATGTATTCAGCCTCCCTGAGTCAATAATCTAGAGGACCACCTTTAGCTGTGGGGAGACGGGGGGGGGGGGGGAAATATTGGTCCATGTTATGCCATGAAGCCCCCAGGGCCAGATTAAGCGTGGTGGAGGCCCCAGATACAGTATTTTCTTTTCCTTTAAAACAATAGTCCAGCCAAGTAACTGGTGGCTGTCTGGCACCCGCCTACTTACTGGAAAGTCAGATCGAGTCCTTTGTGCCACCCTTGTGTGGGTGCGTGCTTCTCGGGAACTCCTGCTTTGCCATTCTGGGTGGGGGTAGTGTAGTCACCCAGCTGGTCCAGTAGAAAACAGCTCCCTGCATTGAGCTGCCAGTGGCTGTGCTTGGTGGCTTATGTGCAGTGACAGCTCTGCACGCACCCATCACTGTAGCATTGCTGATGGCGGCTTTGCTGCTCTAGACTCTCCACCCTGCCCTGTGGTGGCTTTGGCTGCAGGATTGCAAAAACAAAAAAAGGCTTGCCCAGGCACCTGGCCCACCCACTGTTGCTGATGTTTTGTTGCTGGCCCCGCTGCCCTTCAGACTAAAGACTAAAAAGTCCTTAGGACCAAACCATAAACCAAAGGTCGGTGGAGGCCCCCTTTGCAGGGCCCCTTGCGCCCTCCTCATAATCCGGCCCTGGAAGCCCCAGTCAGCAGTGTGAAATTCTGCAGCTGGGGGTTGAGCTGGAGGGGGGAGGGGTGGGTGGCGGCGTTTATGCAGTAATGTACTGTATCTGCAGAGTGTCTAACTTTTACTTGCTAATGCTTTTAATGCCTCCTGTGCCATCCTCAGCTGATTCTGCTGTGTACTCTGCATCATTCGCGGATTCTGCACATTGCCTGTTATGGGGTTCTTGGGGAGTGTGTCACATTTCCTGCTATAGGGTTCTGAGAGGGGGATATTTTAGCACACCATGGTTGAGAGTATTTTTTTCCTCCTCTAAATCCTAAGTACGTCTTTTCGAGTGAAAATACGTCATGTCTCTACCAGCTTTGCACATCTAGAGGCTGAAATGATTTCCCATTCTCCTTTGTAAAATAGCTCCAGCCCAGTCAGATTGGAAGGAGGGCAATTTTTAACTCATGTCATGGATGCTCAATGGGATTTAGGTTTGGATTTTGACTGGGCCATTCCAATACCTGACTATGCTTTGATGTAAACCATTACATTGTAGGTTTGACTATGATTAGAGTCTTGCAATTCTGGGAGGTGTGCCTATGCCCAATTTCAATTCTTTTGCAGCTTCTAACAGGTTTTCCTCCAGGATTGCCCTGTATTTAGCTCCATCCATCTCCCCATCAACCCTGACCAGCTTCCCAGTCCCTACTGAAAAAAAGCATCCCCACAGTATGATACTGCCACCACCATTGGGAGGGTGTGACCAGGGTGATTTGCAAAGTTGGCTTTCCTTTACTCATACCATTAAACTTTGATCTAATCCTATCAGAGCAACTTCTTCCACAGGTTTGCTGTGTCCCCTACATACAGTAGCTTGAGGCAAACAGTCTCTCCATATAGATTGCTTTTAAAAATTGCTTTCTTCTTGTCACTCCTCCATAATGGCCAGATTTGTGGAATGTACAGCTATAACTGTACTTTCAAAAGATTCTCACACATGAGCTATGGATTTCTTAGCTTACCTAATCTAGAGAAAATAAAGAAACCTTTCTTTCCTCTCAAGCCGTGCTAAAAATACAATTTCTAGGAATTAATTAAATACACCACAAAAAAAAATATAATTCACTTATATATCCGGCGCAGGGAGTCTAAGAAAACCGTGTCAGTCCAGTCAAATACAGAGAGGCAAAAAGACTATGTAAAAATATAGAAAAGACTCCGCGGGAAACCGAGGGTTAATTAGTCCTCTCTTTTACTTCACCAGTAGTGCTCTTGTGAGGTCGCAGTGCAGCTCAGCCACCAGAATCAAATTGCACGTACCAGATTTTCTCTTTAAAACATGCCCATCACAGATAGCTCAACTTCAAAATAAAGCAGTGATCATCAGTCGTCGTCTCCTATTTCATCATTGAAATCTCCTCAACAGTTATATGGGACGTTGTCACAGGGAAAAAATGAAAAAACGGACATAGTATAACACCGTTTTTACGTGATTCTAAGATAACTTTATTACTTACCCCCATAAAGGATTCAAAATTGCGTATCATAAAATACTCCAATTCATAAGTAGTTGCCTTAAACTTCCTCTGTTCCAATATGGGTCATTCAATATAATAAGAAGTACCTCTCCGCCCCGGCCGTGGGCTATGGAGGTAAAGCACGCAACCGCAACTGCCAAGCAGAACGTAGTGACATCGTGGAGGGTCCCGCCCAGCGCGTTTCGTCTATTCCGACTTAATCATTAGGCACTTTCTTAGCTTAGCTGCTTCTTTAATTGGTGTTTTCTTTGCCCATCCCTGCACCTGCCTCTAGCTGCACCCGCGCCACCCATTCAGAAAGGCATGGCGCACCCACAGCTAGAAGTATGCCAGGGATGCCGCCTCAATGCAGGCACAACAGACTGGTGAATAGATCAGGAAATCTGGTGGGGTTACACTCAGGGGGGCATCCCGATTTGGGAAGCCCCATAAAGAGGTAAAGCAACCCAAGAGTGTTAAGTTTGTGGATGTAATGTTTAAAAATGTGGAAAAGTTACCCAACCAGGGCCAGGTGGAGGTCGGCCTGGGGATGTTGCGTTTGCTGGAGGAGTTTGCAGAAGGCATCATAGTAATAGGGGGGGACTTTAATCTGGTATTGGACCCGAGGCTTGATTCCTCCCAGGGTAAGTCAACAGTTCCCCTTTCTAGGTTGAATGGTTTCCGTAGGGCCCTTCGCGCCCTCCAGGTTGTGGACACCTGGAGAATCCAACACGGGGGGGCAAGGGATTATACATTCTTCTCCCACCCCCACAACACCTACAGTAGACTAGATTATATCTTCCTCAGCCACCACGCACTTGCGTGTGACCCTGATACCTCTATCGGGCAGATACTCTGGTCGGACCATGCCCCTGTCTTCTTGAGCCTCCCAATCCCGGAAGTTGCCCCTAGGCAATATAATTGGCGTCTGAACGATAACTTGCTGAAAGACACCATTTGCCTAGCAGAAATTAAAACTTCTATAGCCAACTTCCTTTCTGATCATGCAAATGACCCTACCCCACTGCCGTTGCAGTGGGAAGCACTCAAGTGTGTGTTGCGGGGGGTCTTTATCAAGCACGGGTCCAGGCTCAAGAGGGAACGGGTAAAACAGATCGGGGCTGCGCTTGACCGTATCAGGGAATTAGAGGAGGCGCACAAAGCATCCTCCACCCACTCAGCATTGAGAGAGCTACTGGATGCCAGGCAGAACTTGAAGAGCTTGTACGACCAGTGTTTCCTCAAGTACCGGGACAGATATAGGGCCCGTGCTTACGAACACTCCGATAAATGTAGCAGGATGCTGGCCTGGTCTCTTCACCCGAGACAGGGTTGCGCGTTCATCCCTACTGTCAGGGGGGTGGGGGGATTGGAGGTTCATAAGACACCCCAGATAGCGAACGAGTTCCAGCCTTTTTACTCTAGGCTTTACAACATTGAGAGCACCCCTGCTCAGGGACCGCGTCAGCTGGAGAGCGTCCCGATAGTAGACTATGTAGAGGAAACGGCTCTCCCAACCTTACTCCCAGAAGACACCGAATTGTTGGAGGATGCATTCAAACTAGAAGAAGTGGTCCAGACCATAGGGGAGGCTCACGTGGGTAAGAGCCCGGGCCCTGATGGGTTTACCCCCAGATTTTACAAAGTGATGGGGACTGTGATTGCCCCCTATCTGGTTAGGGTGTTTAACTCGATCTCGAACTGCTGCTCCTTCACGAGACAGGCCCTGGAGGCGCACATCGCGGTCATTCCAAAACCCGGCAAGGACAGTACTTTGCCGGGAAGCTACAGACCAATATCACTGATCAATGTAGATATGAAAATATACGCTAAAATTATCGCTCTCAGAATGCAACCGCTGCTCCCTTCACTGATCAACCTGGACCAGGTGGGGTTTGTCTCGGGAAGGGAGGAAAGAGATAACACCATCAAGACAATCTCCCTGATGCATTACGCACAGTCGCGGGCCATCCCGGCCTGTGTGCTGGCGGTGGATGCGGAAAAAGCATTCGACAGGGTTCATTGGGGGTTCCTGAGAGCCACACTGAACCAAGTTGGACTAGGTCCGGTTATGTTATCCAGAATAATGGCTCTATATCAGGACCCAACCGCGAAGGTAAAAGTCAACGGCTCCCTGTCTGGCCCCTTTGATATTCGAAATGGTACCCGACAGGGGTGCCCCTTATCTCCATTGCTTTATGTGTTGGTGATGGAACATCTTGCCAATGCCCTGAGAGCTAACCCGTCCATCAGGGGGATCGCCTGCGGGGGGAAGGAACATAAGTTGTCTCTTTTTGCGGACGACTTGCTCATGTACATAACCTCACCACATACATCTATGCCCTCAATTTTGGCAGAGTTCAAGCGTTTTAGCGAACTGAATAACTTTAAGGTGAACTTTTCTAAAACGGAGATTCTAAATGTCTCGCTCGACACACGGGCTCAGCAACTCCTACAGGCGAATTTTCCCTTCAAGTGGCAGGGGGAGGCCATAGGGTACCTAGGGGTCCGGCTGTCCTCGGACTTGGGGAAACTATACAAACTCAACTACGCCCCACTCCTTCAGTCTACGCTCACCAACCTTAGTTTATATAGCAAAAAGCAATATACTTGGCTGGGACGTATAAATGTCCTTAAAATGGACATTTTACCCCGGTTTCTCTACCTATTTCAGGCAGTCCCCCTGGCCCCGCAACGTGGTTTCTTTAAGCTGCTTCAAGGGGCTTTCTTTAAATTCATCTGGGGCAACAGAAGGCCCAGAATACGAAGGGCCACACTCTTTAGACCTAAATACAGGGGGGGACTTGGGGTTCCAGACCTCAAGACTTACCATGCTGCTTCAGTGCTGGTGCGTCTGTCCGACTGGTTCCACCATAAAGAAGATAAGTGTTGGGTTGGCATTGAGAGGGACACCTCCCCCCTAGGATTGTTGGCCCTGCCCTGGGTGGACCCCCCACACCGGCCCAGGAAACAGGAGCTGCCTTATCTAGTGGGCCCTTTGCTGACAATATGGGATGGGCTCCTGAGGTGGGGGGAACTGTCACTCAGACCTGGACCCTTCACCCCGCTATTTGACAACCCAGCCTTCCCTCCAGGGATGAACTCTAGGACATTTCTCCTTTGGGAAGCGTCTCGGGACACTAGACTGGGTGATGTGGTATCGGAGGTGGGTGCGCCTTCCCTTTCTGACTTACGGGCTCGAGGCAGACATGGGAACATCTCCTGGTTTATGCACGCCCAACTGGTTGCCTTTATCAAATCCCATACGCCGCCCTCGAACCTTTCTCGCCCCCTCACGCCCTTGGAGAGGCTTCTAAGGGACCCTACTCCCCCTAAACATGTGATCTCTACACTATATAAGATCCTTCAAGAAGAGGGGGAGGGACGGGAACGGCCCCAGTTCTGCAGGAAGTGGGAGGAGGAGACTGGGAGAAGTCCTTTGTGCTTACCCACAAGTTGTCCATGGCATGCAGGGCCCAGGAAAGGAATTATATAATCTTGGCTAGATGGTATAGATGCCCGTCAGATCTCGTGAAATTTGGGGGAGTGGAGTCTGGAGACTGTTGGAGGTGCGGGAAGGCCCTGGGGACAATGTTGCACATCTGGTGGGAATGCCCGATGGTGAGAACCTTTTGGGAGGGAGTGCTCGAAATTTATGAGCACTTGACACTCGAAAACATCCCACATACGCCACAGGTCGCTCTCTTATCGATGATCCAGGGGTCGGTGTCGGCGAACAAGAAGGGGTTGTTGAGGCACTTGCTCACGGCAGCCAGGTCAGTGATCCCCAGGCATTGGCGCACCAATGTCGCCCCTTCCCTGCTGGAATGGTATGGGGAGGTGGAGAACATTAA
Source organism: Gastrophryne carolinensis (assembly GCA_027917425.1). Taxonomy (NCBI): domain Eukaryota; kingdom Metazoa; phylum Chordata; class Amphibia; order Anura; family Microhylidae; genus Gastrophryne; species Gastrophryne carolinensis. Next base: position 19,410 of record JAQIHN010000732.1, read on the forward strand.
GAGGATGGAGGAGTTGGCTCTGGAGGGGTCTGAAGGGGGCACCCAGAGGTTCCTTAGGACATGGACTCTCTGGGAGGTATCTTGGGTCACACCTGACTTTCAAGCGCTCCTGGAACGTGTGTACTGCTAGGTGGGGGGGTCCGACTCTTGATCGATGGGGTGTCGCCCGGTGAGACCGGGGGGGGGGCGGGTTTGGGTACCGGGGGCCGGGCCTTGGGGTTCTTTTTCCCTTTCTCTTCTCTTTTTCTCTACTTCCTTTTCCTGTCCCTTTCTCTTACCTCTATATCTCTATATAACCCCTCTATTTCTTCGGATTGCTGGGGGGACTGGGCACGGTCGTTACAGACCAGATAAGGCCGATTGGGATCGGGCCCACAGGGAAGAGGAGGGTCGCACCTCAGGGCAAGGACCCAAGGTGAAGCGGAAGGTGGATGTTGGGTACCGATTACGGATCTCCTATGACCAAATCTAGTTTGTACCCTGACAAGGGAAATCGGTATGAACTGAACTACTTAGGCCGAACAAGATCATAATGTTTCGTATTTGGTTGCTGTGCCACCTTCACCCTGCAATCCTCTATGTTCCTGTCTCTATCTGTTCTGTACAATTTGTTAAAATTCAATAAAAACATATTGAAGTAAAAATGTGGAAAAGTTCATGATTATATATATTATGCGGTATATTATGCTGCAGAGACTACAGTGCATTAAAACTGGAACCCCTTCCTCTGGTGATTTGCCCAATTTGGGATTTTAAAAAAAAGCAGTATTACCTGCTTCTGCATATACAGCTATACAGCCGCCCCTTCATGATAATAACTGTTTTGGGGATATAGGGAATTGTAGTCTCTGCAGCTCATGTCTTATAGTGCCATTATGCTAGAGATTTCTTTTTGCAGCAAAGCTTTATTTGAATAAGAGCTGCAGCAGAGATGCATGGGAGGAGAACATCACACAAAAGGAATTTTAGAGTAAACCTCCAGTCAAAAATGACTTAAGGTTCCCTCACCTCTGCAGTGGAGAGCATCCTGATTTGGAATGGCCGATCACGTTGACACTAATAGGATACCTAACACTGGACAACAGTAGTTACCCACTCTCTTCACTGTCTGGCTCTCTACATGGCTGCCAGCAGTCATGTGGGATGCACCGGTGGAAGAAGGAACATTCCACAGGGTGTGCAGCTAAGCTTAGCTGCAGCACCTGGAGGCATGGCTACTTACTCCACCCTGCGATGCCTGCTGGAAAACCTGCACCAGAGCGCTGTGTTTTTGCCCTTTAAATGTGACCAGGGCTGTTTCTAGGGGACGGCGAGCATAACGATTGCCCTGGGCACAAGGCCAATATGGGGGCGGTGCAATTATCCCAGCTATCTAGTTTTCTGCAGATGAGTCAGGGCCACAGTTAGTGGTTCAGGCTATAAGATCACCCCAAACATGGAGAGAGGACTGCTCCTAAGGAACAGGCACAGCATATTAGTATGGAACAGCAGCAGCACCATTAGATGGGTGAAGAGGGGGCAGATTTTTTTCCGCTCTGACTGCTGTTTGTCCTAGAAAATGCCCTGAATGTGACCATGTGTAGTAGGGGATGGTGAGGTATGTGGAAATTATTTTGTGGTTTACCCGGAGGTCTATTTTAAGTAAAATATTTCTTTTTACACAACATAATGACCCAATGTTTTCCAAACTGAAAAAAACAAAGAGCCTGTTAAGCCTTACAACGCGTTATATTTCATCGCAGCTTTCCGAGATCTGGAGAGTTTCCAGATTTCAACACTGTCCAGACAGCAATAATGTCATCATGATATCAAGATGGGACATGATGGGGAAACTTGCGGCAACATGACTATGGATGATGGAGCTTGCTGTGGCCAAGTAGCATGTTGTATGGGCTGGAATACTGGAACATTTAAAAGGACAGTCCAGGCTGCAACAAGGTAGGGCACTTACCGCAGACTCGATCCCCGCGGGTTGCATTCATCCTGTTTCGAAATTGTTGGCTCTGAAATCCAACAGCACGTACCTCCCATGGTCCTGAATGCCTTACACTAATTTAAGTCAGCACGGGATGGCGTGAATGGTCACATGATGCACCCCATCAAGGGAGCCTGCTCTAATGTGACTGGGAGCAGGTATGCTCAGTGGGTCTGGGAGAGAACCATGCTGTCAGCTGTCAGCACCCAACACAATCCAGTCAAAATAATGGGTTTTATTCAACTAGAGACCTAGAAATGCCAGCATACACGTGCAGCAGCCTCACTGCTTCCATCAGTAGGCATGAGAAGTTGCTGTTTTTGCATTTCCTTACGGACAGAGAAACAAGTATCTCCTTAATTCAGTGATCACACAGGTTGTGGGACTTGCTGTATTAGTGCCCCTGTGGAGGGTACAGGTAGAATTCACTTCCACTTTTAAGGAATACTAAAGTCCCAAATCATACCTGCCCCCTCCAATACCATTCCAGGACTCGACACAATTTGGACAAAAAAAAAAAAGCTGCTCCCATGGAAGACCAGCTCTCTTCAGCAGTATGAGACAGTCCTATCTCTGTCCACCTGCCTCACCTGTAATTATCTAACCTCTTCATGCCTCACCACTTCCAACCTCATCTCAGCCCACCTTTTTCCGCTTTACCTGCCCACTTCATCCTGCCTCATCTCCTCCTGCCTCACCTCAGCCCCCTTTCTTCCACCTCACTTCACCTACCTCTACCCACCTCTGATCTTCTCATCTCACCTCACTTTTTCCCATCTCAATGCTGCCCACTTCTTCCTGTCTCACCTATGCCCACATTTGCATATATATAAAAGAATATACAATGCCTTAAGGTTACAGCTTTTATGTAGAAACCAGTTTGCATTTTTCTGCTTACTATTTTATATCGGCCCCTTGAAGTAGAAAAATTGGACAATGTTGCCCTAGGACCAGCATCACCAAGAACCCACCAAGACTAGGTAAGTTTTTTGTTTTATTTTAGTTTGTCTAACCCTGCTGAGCATGAGATGGGTGTGGGGTGGCAAAGTCAGGTGAGGGGAGAAAGGGTTGTCACATCAAATGGGTGTTGGTTCAAGTGTGAAGGGGCCAGGGGGCGAAGCTAGGGGGGAGCAGGGGGAGGCTCTTGCCCCGGGTGCAGCTGGTCAGGGGGGTGCCAAAGTGGGCCTGAGAACAGGTGGGGGCGCCATTTCAAATATTTGCACCGGGTGCCAGAAAGCCTAGCTGATGCCTTTTCCACGTATTGTATACAATGCCGCCAGCCTGAGATCTGCTTACCTGCCCAGTCCTCCCCCAGTGAAATCCAGCCCTGGAATTTGCCACTGGTTGTCAGGTAGTCCGAGTTTCTCTTCAGCAATTCTGGGCACTGATGGTAACTCAGGCCATGTGACCACTCGCTGGCAGCAGAGTATGTCCCTGCTGTGCATAGACCAACACCCATTTGATGTACATCTTGGAGTGGCTGCACACATTGGTTTAAATTGTAACAGAATTAATAGACTTACATATGTTTCTGATGCTATACATTTCACCAGACACTTGCATTATGATAGAATTATTGCGTGAGTGGCAGCAGTAAACTTCAAGACACGATAAGAGAAAGCTATGCAGAGCTCAAAGCTTAAAAGACAGTCAGAAGGGAGGGCCGCAGGGGTCACTGTACAAATAGAATATGACTTCCTTGCAAAAGCTCCTCAATAAGAAGTTCAGAGGCTGTGGGAACTGTGTAGACCACCGCAGATTTAAAGAGAATAATGTCTGAGCTCATACAGCTCAAGCTATGGGGAGGTCAAGGGACATCTAAGGAACGCCGGCTGGAGAGTCCCAAAAAATTCCTGCAGGGACAAAAAACTGTGAAAAAGACAACTCCATATACTGAGAAGAGGAGCAATGAGCATTTTTCACTTCTGTGGTTTAAAGATGTTGGAATGGAAGATTTATTTTGTTGCTCTGCACATGAATTATGACTCTCCCCACCAGTGCTGCCAGAAAAAGCATGTCCAAGCGATGAGCTGGTGCCTAAATATGCACCTCTTCTTTCCTGCTACTTCCTGCCCTTAGAACTAATAGAACTAACTAAACTATTAGAAATACATGAATGTAGGTATTATTGGGTACCTTGTGAATGTTTCTCTTCCATTCTTAAAGCAGACCTAAACACAAAAGTTTCCACTCATTGTCATGTTGATGTCAGGGAGTGGCACATTGGAACTGTCTGGCATATACCCAACTGTCAAATCTGGAGGTGGCATGGACCCCCCCCCCAAGTTTCTGATACCATGATGTCAAATCTGTAAAACTGCATTTGAAATAGTATATGTACCGTATGTTTCTACCCTGTCTGTAATTACTACCTTGTAAAGCGCTACGGAAGATGATGGCGCTATATAAACAATAATAATAATAATACCATTTGAAGCCATGGGCAAGGGTCCATCATGAGCAGAACCCGGGGGCATGGGACAAAGGACTAGCAAAAATCAGTACTTTGTACTTTGTAGACAATTTAAGACCTATAATTCAACAGACCTGGAGAGTCTGGTACTCGGGGGTCTATCAACCCTGCTCAATTATAACCATGAGTACCAGAAGGACAGGCAGCTATGTAGGGGTGGGGCAGCATGTCAGAAAACCTGTTCTCCAAGACTGTAGCTTTTAGCTCACTGGAAGCTGCACAGCCAGCTGCAGGGATTTTTTGTATTAATGCCCAGACAGGAACTTTAAACACGTCTCCAGCTATTGAGGACGATTGCGAAAGCTTGGCTAATAACTTGTATACTACAATTATCATGTGAATTACCAGCTTGAAGAACCCACTGACATAACAAAATTCTGGACAATCAGGGCCCGAGCTGTTGAACAAGTAAGGCTAAGGTCCAGTACAGAACAGGCCACTAGCAAAACCAGATGAAAAGCCTAAGAAATTCACAGACATAACAACTGGTAGCACCACAGGGAAGACACTGATCCTAGAAGAGGACAAAACATTGCAGGTGCAAACACTGCTGATCACGGAGGTTTTAAGGAACAATAGATAATGGAAGAATGCAGCCGGGTAATCCAAGTTTGGCAACAGAAACAGGTACAGTGAAGTATACAGACAGGCCACCCATACACAGGTGCTCAATGTGATTTCTCACCTGCTGCCATACTTTCAGAGCAACTGCTGTGCAGGACAGTATCAGCACAGTATCAGTACCTGCATCAGTGATCAACCTTTGTTTCATTGTTTTTTTTGTGGGAGGCTACTTGCCTCTTGCCCTGGGTGCTGTGTAAACCTTACTTATGCAAATAAAAAAAGAGGTTGGCTAAAATTTTGGCAGAAATATTTCTTAGTGGCATTGGTGCTGTGGCAGCCGCTCTTTGTTTTGGTTGTGTCCACAGCAGCTCCTCATTATCACATATATGAAAATCCATGTTGGAATTAGAAGAGGACTTGGTGGATCTCTAACTTTGGGGTTGCATGGGATCCAAACATTTTTAATGGAGGCTCAATATGCATCATCGAAGCAGTTATGAATACACATACGCTGGTGATGGCAACTGGACTCTTTTACACAACTATTTTCCAAATTCAGTTAGCCGGTTTTGTGCCGCAATAACCTTGAGTGTACCAATGTTCTTTTCTTCAGGTATTGTTATAATCCCCTGAAGCAGAAATACAGAAAGTTTGAAATAATGATTAAGCAGCAATTAACACACTGAACACGATTTCTAGGACTCCTCTAGCTCTTCTGGGGCTTATCATTCCATGGAAGTGACATTGAAATAAGAATCTAACTCAACTTTTTGTCATTATTATTATACAAACCATCAACTGAATTATTAAGGAGCATAAGCTCGTATCCGACACCTTGCCCATTGACTCAAATCCTCTAATTTGGTGGTTATTAAAATTCGTAAAGCGTGTTCTCTTGAGTTGATTATGGTGGTATTCAGGAAAAGAATTCAAAAGTTTCCTCTGACACACGACGACCAATAATATAGACTGACAGATTTTGAGAAAAGAAGTGTTTGGGGCCTTATATTAATCTTCAACATCTCCTGGAAAGAATGTGAACATAACTATATGCAGGCTTGTAAAAAGAGAGTTGTGAGACTCCAGGGAATTGGATATATGGCTTAAAATATGGCCTGCTACCAGCTGGTGCTCTCTAAATGTATGGACAATTGAAAATTTATATACAGTGTTAATGTAGTTATTCTGGTGGCGCTGGTCCTGCAAGAACACTGAGGAATCGCATAGCTGGACCAATCACTGCTTTTATGTTGTGTGAGTGGCACATCTTGCGGTTCCTGCAACCAAATATAAAATAATTACACAAAGCAAAGGTAACCGACTAAAACAATAACTCCTACAACAAATTAAGATTCAAGTTCAACAATCGAAATATAATTCACAAAGGACATAAGTCTAAAAAAATATAGCAATTATATGGATGTGTGGGAAAATAAATGTTTACATGCTAAGGACTAATTAAGGTCAGCATTAAAATGCTTCTATAAGGCATACATGAAAAGCATTGATTCAGGTATGCATTGCTATACAATTTATGGCCTCGGCCATGCTGATACATGCAATGCCTTGGTGCTGAAGGCGCGCAGACTCCTCCACATAGCTGCAAAACATGTTCAACAATAGCAATCCGAGCCCTCAAAGATCCTGTAAGTGGATCGGAAATGAAACGGATTTATAGGGTGGTGATCCGTCGGAAATCAGCTCTCTGAATCAGACAGAAACCCATCCAAACAACGGAAGTTATCTGAACGAACGGAAAATTTCCGATTTTGTTTGGAAAATGATCTGAACTAACGGAAATGTTCCGATTTGCTTCCATTCATCGAAAGCGCATTCCCGAACGTTCGTACGAATGAAAAATGGACAAAAAAAAGCAAAAAAAATGACCCACCCACCCAAACTTTCACAGACAGCTACGGAAGTCCGGACGAATGTGTCTCTGAATCGAGGCTATTATCCTAAAGTACTACAAGGCCTCTCAAATCACCCAACTAGCTGCCATGCATTCCAACCACAACCTTTCTTGTGGTGCTTAATTGTGCCCTTTGGACTAGCCCAGCTCTTAGGCCCAAAACACTTAGTTCCCTAATGAAACATGTTCTCTCTATTTGAGACTCTGTCAAGTATTCCACTATGCTGCTACGCAGATGTCTCCTCACACCCCATGGATAAATCTGTGGGACAACCCCAAAATCTTACCTGGCCTGCAAAACAAGATGGACATTAATTGGTGGCTAGACCACGGCATTACCAAAATATATATCTCAGAAGGAGGTCTCAAATCTTAACACAAAGAGATTATTTTCGTTTTAGTCAGTTGAAAATAGGGATGTGGTGATGGCACACATTAAAAGGGTTTTTTTAAAAACAGTTATGGCCAATTGCTAAGTGCTGCGTTGTTCTGGGTGGGTTATTTTCCCCACTCTAAGTATAACTAAAATTAGTATTAAAGCAGACCTTCACCTGAATAAGAGCATATATTATATGTTTCCCACACCCTGTACATACAGATTGCTCACATTAAAAATCATGCTACCTGCATCTACTGCATGTTATGAGCCTTTAAACATCCAAGATGGTGGCTCATGGAGCAACAGGCAGCCTGCAAACAGGAAGTGTCTTCTGACTGTGTTGCTCTGCATTCTGGGATTTCTGTCTTTTCCCGGACCCCAGCTCTGCTCTGTCTGTGCAAAGCACAGCTATAACCCAGCCCCCTGTACTTTATTATGCTTTCCTCAGTATATGTGAAGCTTTTAACTCAAGATGGCAGCGCCCGTATTCTAGAGTCCTGACTAAAAACGTAAACTATAATAATTTTAGATGCTGGGGAATAGTTTTTTAAGGGTTTGGGCTTTCATTAAATCATGCTGAAGGTCCGGTTTACAACACGCACACCAAAATTAGGTTTTCTAAATTTCCTTATTCAGGTATAGGGGTGTGAATTGGCAAGAATCTGGCGATACGATATGTTTCGCAATACACGTATGACGATACGATATATCCAGATTCTGTCTCAAAGATGATATATCGCGCTTTTTTAAAATTGAATATTTTCTTATTATCTTCCCAGGGGGCGGGACCCCATTTTATATTGGAGTTTTAAGGCTTAAAAACCCTTAAAACCCCCCAAAAAATTACATGGGGTCCCCCCTACTTAGCATAACCAGCCCAGGATCAGATATGCAGGGCTTGTACGACAGGGCCAGCTTTAGTGGCCCCCGGCCCTGCTGGCTACAAGTCCACATAGCTTCCGTGGGCCCGGGCCCTTCTGCCCCGCTCCCCTGGGCTTTGGGAAGGCAGGTAACTGAGGAACTTATCAAATGCTTTGGTTCTGCCTACCTAAATGGTATTTGGTAAGTATCCCCTTTGGAGAAAGCCTTGGGCCATGGAGTCGGCACTTATGTGAAAAGTGTAGTCTTCTACAATTCTATGGAGGTAGATGAACTGGCTATATGGAAGACTTTGTTTTATGCGTGTTGGGTGAAAACTCTGTGGGGAGAGGTAAGTATTTCTGTCAGTTGGTTTCTGAAATAAAACAGTAATGAGATGGTTGTCTTTGATTCTAAAGATCACGTCTAAGAAATGTACCTCACTGTAGTCTATTTTGATTGTGAAACTTATGATAGGTAATGCCTCATCCATAGTTGGCTTAAATTGCATCAAATCGTTCTCTGGTCCCTGCCATATTGAAAAAATGTCTTCAATATAGTGTATCCACAAGTACATGTTGGTCAAAGTAGGGGTGAGTGTAAACATAAGTTTCCTCAAAGTGAGCCATGTATAAATTGGCATATGCAGGGGCCATATTTGATCCCATTGCTGTACCTTGTTTCTGCAGGTAGAAGGCCTCTTTGTACCTAAAGTAATTCTGGGTAAGTGCAGTTGTGAACAGGGACATTGTGAAATTCTGACACTGGGTATTGCCCCTAATCAAATTGAATCCCTCCTTCCGAAGATGGTCGTTTTTTGAAGACATATGTGTTAAAGACCCATTCCATAGGGGTGTGGTTTTCATGCTGTATTCTGCTATAAATGACTCCCCTAGACATACGGCTCATAAGTTTGTTGGGAGTTGGGAAAAAGATTCAGGCCCTTGTTTGGCAGAGAAGGGATGGAAGGAAGTATGGACTGTGGCCTCTATAATTGTATTAACAATGAAAATGGCTTCCAATATACTGGTGGACTTGCCCTATGCTAACCCATTTTTGGTCCCAGGCCTACAAGATGGCCAATGCAATCTTCAGAATCAATATTAGAAAAGACCCCAGGTTGGCCTTGTTACAAGAAAGCAGAATAGACTGTTTCTCT
>JAQIHN010000733.1:7500-10000 GCA_027917425.1 Gastrophryne carolinensis
GGTCATGCCGGGCGGAGCGCACCGCGGCCGGGTAAGGTCCCGCGGATGAGCCGGTAAAATTCCTGGAAGAAAAAAAATAAAATAAACTGCCCAGACTCAGGCCCGAGGTAGAGCTGGGCTAGGCGCACCCCCAGGGACGTGCGGGGACCCTTCCAGCGGGTGTAGGGACCCCCGCTGGAAATAGCGGGGACTTTGAATGTGAAAGCCGCTGGGCTTCCGGCGGCTCCGGAGGTGAGCGGGACGAAGCCGGGAGGTCATGCCGGGCGGAGCGCACCGCGGCCGGGTAAGGTCCCGCGGGTGAGCCGGTAAAATTCCTGGAAGAAAAAAAAAAAAAAAAAAAAATATAAAATAAACTGCCCAGACTCAGGCCCGAGGTAGAGCTGGGCTAGGCGCACCCCCAGGGACGTGCGGGGACCCTTCCAGCGGGTGTAGGGACCCCCGCTGGGGACCGCTGGAAATAGCGGGGACTTTGAATGGCAGAGCCGCTGGGCTTCCGGCGGCTCCGGAGGTGAGCGGGACGAGGCCGGGAGGTCATGCCGGGCGGAGCGCACCGCGGCCGGGTAAGGTCCCGCGGATGAGCCGGTAAAATTTTCTGGAAGAAGAAAAAAAAAAATAATAAAAATAAATAAATAAACTGCCCAGACTCAGGCCCGGGGTAGAGCTGGGCTAGGCGCACCCCCAGGGACGTGCGGGGACCCTTCCAGCGGGTGTAGGGACCCCCGCTGGGGACCGCTGGAAATAGCGGGGACTTTGAATGTGAAAGCCGCTGGGCTTCCGGCGGCTCCGGAGGTGAGCGGGACGAGACCGGGAGGTCATGCCGGGCGGAGCGCACCGCGGCCGGGTAAGGTCCCGCGGGTGAGCCGGTAAAATTTATGGAAGAAAAAAAAAAAAATTAAATAAACTGCCCAGACTCAGGCCCGAGGTGGAGCTGGGCTAAGAGCACCCCCAGGGACGTGCGGGGACCCTTCCAGCGGGTGTAGGGACCCCCGCGGGGGAATGCGCGAGGTAGCGGGGACTTTGAATGTGAAAGCCGCTGGGCTTCCGGCGGCTCCGGAGGTGAGCGGGACGAAGCCGGGAGGTCATGCCGGGCGGAGCGCACCGCGGCCGGGTAAGGTCCCGCGGGTGAGCCGGTAAAATTTATGGAAGAAAAAAAAAAAAAAAAAAAAAAAAAATTAAATAAACTGCCCAGACTCAGGCCCGAGGTGGAGCTGGGCTAGGAGCACCCCCAGGGACGTGCGGGGACCCTTCCAGCGGGTGTAGGGACCCCCGCGGGGGAATGCGCGAGGTAGCGGGGACTTTGAATGTGAAAGCCGCTGGGCTTCCGGCGGCTCCGGAGGTGAGCGGGACGAAGCCGGGAGGTCATGCCGGGCGGAGCGCACCGCGGCCGGGTAAGGTCCCGCGCGGTGAGCCGGTAAAATTTATGGAAGAAAAAAAAAAATTAAATAAACTGCCCAGACTCAGGCCCGAGGTGGAGCTGGGCTAAGAGCACCCCCAGGGACGTGCGGGGACCCTTCCAGCGGGTGTAGGGACCCCCGCGGGGGAATGCGCGAGGTAGCGGGGACTTTGAATGTGAAAGCCGCTGGGCTTCCGGCGGCTCCGGAGGTGAGCGGGACGAGGCCGGGAGGTCATGCCGGGCGGAGCGCACCGCGGCCGGGTAAGGTCCCGCGGGTGAGCCGGTAAAATTTTCTGGAAGAAGAAAAAAAAAAAAAAATTAAATAAACTGCCCAGACTCAGGTCCGAGGTAGAGCTGGGCTAGGCGCACTCCCCGGGACGTGCGGGGACCCTTCCAGCGGGTGTAGGGACCCCCGCGGGGGAATGCGCGAGGTAGCGGGGACTTTGAATGTGAAAGCCGCTGGGCTTCCGGCGGCTCCGGAGGTGAGCGGGACGAGGCCGGGAGGTCATGCCGGGCGGAGCGCACCGCGGCCGGGTAAGGTCCCGCGGGTGAGCCGGTAAAATTTTCTGGAAGAAGAAAAAAAAAAAAATTAAACTGCCCAGACTCAGGTCCGAGGTAGAGCTGGGCTAGGCGCACTCCCCGGGACGTGCGGGGACCCTTCCAGCGGGTGTAGGGACCCCCGCGGGGGAATGCGCGAGGTAGCGGGGACTTTGAATGTGAAAGCCGCTGGGCTTCCGGCGGCTCCGGAGGTGAGCGGGACGAAGCCGGGAGGTCATGCCGGGCGGAGCGCACCGCGGCCGGGTAAGGTCCCGCGGGTGAGCCGGTAAAATTTATGGAAGAAAAAAAAAAAAAAAAAAAAAAACTAAACTGCCCAAACTCAGGCCCGAGGCGGAGCTGGGCTAGGCGCACCCCCAGGGACGTGCGGGGACCCTTCCAGCGGGTGTAGGGACCCCCGCTGGGGACCGCGGGATATGGCGGGGACTTTGAATGGCAAAGCCGCTGGGCTTCCGGCGGCTCCGGAGGTGAGCGGGACGAAGCCGGGAGGTCATGCCGGGCGGAGCGCACCGCGGCCGGGTAAGGTCCCGCGGGTGAGCCGGTAAAATTTAT
>JAQIHN010000734.1:0-28658 GCA_027917425.1 Gastrophryne carolinensis
TGGGAGCTACCTTATGATCAGCCCAACCCAGAGAGATATTTGCTATCTATTTCCACACAGAATTTCTCTAGATGTCTGATATTGTTTCTCCACACAGAGCAGACTGTCTGGAGCTTGAGATTTTTCTATAAGCTTCCCACACCACACTTAGAGAAAGCTTTACTTCAAAAAAGGGGTCAACATGTCAGTCATGTTACACGTCCTCACACACTGAATCATCAGCTGCTGGAGGGAATGAGTGTAATTATGTATCAATGTAAGCCAATAGCCTCGGCAGAGTTGTTTACAATGTTGATACAATGTTTTAAGAGCTTTCTGAGCAGCACCGAGACATTACAGCTGATGGATTTTCCTTCTGGCTGGAAATAAAACATTATTTCAAAGAGATGTAGGGTAATTTTGGTTGTAGGACTGTTTTTTCAGAAGCAGGGCTGTCAGAGTTGTGGCAAGGTGGCTGCCCCCGTGCAGTTCATTAGCATAGAATCTGCCTGCTATTACACAACATTTGCATGGAGATAAGCCCTCTGATTGCTAGAGAGATCAGGGGAGCAGTTTACTAAACTTAAATTTTTTGATTGGCAGTCCGCCTAAAAAGCAAGAAAAATAACAATCCTATTTAATCCAATCCTATTTATGATCTTATTAGAAAATAATTCTGAGATTTACCAAATCCCGAGCCCCCCCTCGGCTGTGTGATATCCCTGTACAGTTCCAGAGGGTATAATGTGCATGAGCCTGCGTCACACAGCCCTCCGGCCCCCCTCGGCATGTAGTTTAGGAATCGTTGCCGTTTGCTGAGCATCACAGATCTTCGCTGGCTTAGAAGGTGTCAAGGGCATTACAACAACGTAATTAAATAATTTCTACAAGTTCAGTTTTGTCGAGTAAACAGAATGTCAAGGTGCAGCAAATACCGGTATATAAAAAAAAAAATAACAAGTGTCACCTTATTCTGGACACAAGTGATAAGGTTTCAGGCTATTTATAAACTGACAGGTGCAAATGGGAAGCCTTTCTATACATATGATCTATGTCTCCTTCTTGCCTATAAATGTGGCTCTTATCACCTCAAGAAGCAAGATCTTTGATAGAAACAAATGCTGTCAACCCATCTAATGAACCGGTCTTTATTTAATTAAAAAAACCCTAATCGCTAAACATCAACTCTTGACAGAAAACATTGAAACATCTCTGTCACCCAATCTGCCCAAATGAAAAAGTCAAGGAAGCAGCCTGTGACCGAAGGGTTGCAGGTTTTTATTCCCAGCTGGGACACGACTGAAGTGCTCTTGAGCTCAGTTCCTATGTGTGTGCAAGCATACAGTGGCCATCTATGTCCCAAATAATGATTGTTATAGAGATCCATGTTTTGAAGCACAATCCTTGAGTCTGGGTGGACATGTCTTCTTCAGCTTTGCATTTCTACACTGCAATGTATATGTGAATCCTGAAATGCTGGTAAGGCAAGGGTTGTAGCTTTCCCCTCTCTGTGTCTCATGTACCTTTGTATGCCAGATGGGTTGAGGTGGTGGGAAAGAAGGATTTGTATTATGGCAATAAAGGTAAAGGTCCCTGGAGAAATTAATTCCAGCAATTGGCCGCAGTGGTCACTTGCTGCACAGGCCTCCCAGGTCTATCTGGTGACCATGTGCCCACAATGGCCAATTGCAAGGCTCGATTTTGATGGAGGACTACTTCGAGAGCCAATCGGTTTGCCCTCCCTGAGCAGGGAACAGCACCCATTTGATCCGGGTTAAAAGAAAACTCCCAAAACCCTTTGCAAGACAAATTCTGCTGCTTCTTAAAGTACCTTGGGTACCAGACCTGACCCTCTGAAAAAGCAGCACACATAAAAATCTCCTAATACATAGTTAATATTTCTGCAGCCTATCAATGCAAAATATTGGCCTACCTGTTGCTGTGTGTGCTGAATTCTCTGTCATCCTGAGCCTCTCTAGTGTCAGGGTTATTTTAAAGGTATTGTAAAGTCTAACAAAAAAATTGGGTATTCATCTCATACTCAGCAGCTCCCGTCTGGTCCAGTGCTCTAGAAGTTTTCAATTTCTGAGAGTCCTGTAGCGTGCGCACCACTTTCACGGATGCCTAACCAGTGTTCTCTGTTTGCCATGGCTGTTGTGGCTCCCCCCCTGCATCATTCACAGTACCTATGCACGCCCACTTTCTTCAGTGCAATGGAGGGGGCTTACCATGGCAGCCATGGTCATGCCCCCCTTTACAGTAAACACAGGTGGCGTGCAGATTTACCATGACTAATATGAAGATCAGCAGGTGCACATGTGAGCACCAGGAGGCCTGATCTCAGAAACCGGGAAGTTTCTGAGCACTGGACTGGACGGGAGATGCTGCAGGGGAGAAAAGGTGAGATTTCACCCAAATGTTGGCAAGTTAAAAAAAAATCTAAGACCCTGATCACATGGGTTTGCATGAGTTTGTAATCTTTTCCATGGTGTTTCATTACGTTCTTATTTAAGAAGCACTGACCTCAGTAGCTAGGTTCTGATTGGCTCCGTTCTCCAGCAGGAACTTGACAACAGGAAGATGGTTCTCTTGCGCTGCCATATACAAGGGAGTGAAGCCTTTCTGTAACACAAAACAACATAAAGGTCACATGCAGGGCTGTATTTACAACAAGGAAAACCTAGGCCTCTACCTAGGGCGTATATCTGGGGGGTAGGTGTATTATCCTGCACTAGGGTTGCACTTTCTTTTTGCTGCTGTATTTGAATTTTGAATGTTGCAAATGCCCTGCAGCATTAATCTCTGGCTGGCCACGTGGACTGTATCATGCCTGTTTCACTTCAGGCACATGCTGGGACTCCATGGGCGACCCTTGCTCCGCCTACTGCTGATGTTCGGTATTTTCAGATAGTAGCAGGCATGGCCATAGCACAGCATCCAGCTGGGAGGGCACAGCTCCGGAGTTTCTGGAGGCTGATGTCCTATCCGAGCTGGCACATCTAAAGGTAAGTAAGGCGATGGGTCCAGATGGAATCCACCCCAGAGTTCTAAGGGAACTTAGGTTTGTGATTGCAGCCCCTCTGACTGATTTACTTAACCATTCACTTTCAACTGGTGAGGTTCCAGGTGATTGGAGAATGGCCAATGTCGTACCAATCCATAAAAAGGGGAGTAGAGAAGAAGCCAGTAATTACAGGCCAGTTAGTTTAACATCTATAGTGGTCAAATTAATGGAAACACTCTTAAAAAAACAGCTAATTTCCCATCTAAAAATTAATGACCTATTGGACCCAAAACAGCACGGCTTTACTGAGCGCAGATCATGTCAGACCAATCTTAATGATTTCTTTGACAATGTCACTAAAGTGTTAGATGAAGGTGGTGCTGTGGATATCACCTATCTGGATTTTAGCAAAGCCTTTGACACTGTACCACATAAGGAGCGCATAGATAAGTTATTGAAGGTAGGACTCAATCCCTGAATAGTTCAGTGGATTTCCAGTTGGCTGAGGGATCGGTATCAGAGCGTTGTTGTAAATGGCGTGCAATCTGAACAAAGGCGAGTTACAAGTGGTGTGCCGCAAGGCTCTGTCCTGGGCCCCATTCTTTTTAATATATTTGTAAGTGACATAGGAGAAGGCTTGGTAGGAAAAGTTTGTCTGTTTGCTGATGATACAAAGGTTAGTAATAGGGTGGATATTCCTGGAGGTGTCTGCGACATGGAAAATGATTTAGCTTTACTGGATAGATGGAAACTAGAGTTTAATGTCTCTAAATCTAAAATCATGCACTTGGGTAGAAGGAATCCCTGATCTGAGTACCGTATGGGCAGCACTGTGTTAGCCAAGACCACGGAGGAGAGAGATTTAGGGGTACTGATTACTGATAGCTGCAAGATGAGTGGACAGTGTAGCCAGGCAGTGGAAAAAGCAAGCAGGATGCTCGGCTGCATAGCTCGAGGCATCACCAGTAGGAAGAGGGAGGTTGTGATGCCGCTGTATAGAGCCCTGGTGAGGCCACAGCTAGAATACTGTGTGCAGTTCTGGAGACCTTACCTGCAAAAAGACATTATTCAAATAGAACGGGTCCAAAGGCGGGCAACGAAAATGGTGGAAGGACTTAAACTTAAAACTTATCAGGAGAGACTTAAAGAACTTAATCTGTACAGTCTGGAGGAAAGAAGGGAGAGAGGGGACATGATTGAGACCTTTAAATATGTGAAAGGATTGAATAAGGTTCAGGAGGGAAGTGTTTTTAAGAAGAAGCTTAATGATAGAACAAGGGGGCACAACCTGAAGCTAGTCGGGGGGGAAGATCAGGAGCAATGTTAGAAAATATTATTTTACAGAAAGAGTAGTAGATGCTTGGAACAAACTTCCAGCAGAGGTAGTTGAAAAATCAACAGTCACTGAATTTAAACATGCCTGGGATAAGCACACATCTATCCTAAGATAAAGAGTACATACAGTATACACATAAGGGCAGACTAGATGGACCGTATGGTCTCCTTCTGTCATCAACCTTCTATGTTTCTATGTTTCTATGATGTCCCTCATCACTTTCCCTAGCGCTGGCTGGAAGAAGCCTTTATTTGCAGCTTCAACTGATGGGGCTGCTCCTGCAATTCACACTGTCTGTCACTCTAGTGAAAGAATAGAATAAATAAAAAAGTAAGTTCTCATCCCTGGGAGTTTAAATTAACTTGTGAATGGCACTTGAGTTGTTTACTATAGGGTGTTAATGGGGGGGTGATATATGGAAATTTTATCCAGCAGCCACCTGACTTAAAGTTATTGTCTGGGCTTTAAAGCACGTTTTTCGCTCATCTGGGTTTTGGCCAGTCCACCCAGTCACTGACCTCAATTCAGACTTCCATAATGCATGATGGGAAATCCTTCAACAACATTCATTGACATCCATACTAATTCTGAATAAATGGATGGGCAAGTACCTCCCCTGGGCCGTTCCCTATGGCTGTGCACACCCACCATCAGCCATTCAGACATACCCGGAAGGGGTGCATGCAGTACATGAAGGAATTCAGGTAATGCCTCTGTGGGATTACTGGATTAGCGAGGCGAGTACAGGGTCGATCAGAAAGTTTCACACAGTGAAAACTGGGTGTGACCTAGCCATGGAATCTTTTAGAGCTACTTTTTTGGGTCTTGGCCTGCTTTTAAAATGATCAAAAAGTGTCTAATTACAGTCCTGGTCACATGACATTCATCCCAGCTTTTATGCAAAAATGCAAAGATGAATATCACACAGGGCGAGGGGGGGAGGCTTTGATCAGCTTTAATAACCACATACCATGTGGGCGTGGCTTTGGCGGTGGAACACCAAGCCACAACCTAGCTCGCTGCATCAAGGTACATGTTATCACAGTACAGGGTTAGCTTTACAAAAAAGCATAAAAGCTCATATTACCTGTGACTGACTGTTGACGCTGGCCCCATAATTGACGAGTTCCCGCACCACATCCAACTGACCTGCCAAAGCAGCGATGTGCAAGGCCGTGTTGCCCTTCTAAAGAGGTGAAGGTCAATGTGAAAGGTTACTTCAGATGACAGGATCATGCTCTTCCTTATTAAACCAGACCAACAGCTTTGCACAGTTGAAGAAGAAGCCATTTTGGTGGTAAAATTGACAATGGCAGGAATTAAAAAAACAGAAAATAAATTGTATGTGCAGAATTATGATTTGCCCTGGGGAGGGATGCATATGCCCACTGTTTCTTGTAAGGGTGTTGGTCCGGATTAAAGTCTATCCACTAGCCTTTTACTACTAACTTCTAACTACAGTCAAAATACATTATACCAACTGATTGATAACTGTGCAGTGATAGTTTTAACACAGTCACTTAAATAAAACATAAAAAATGTTACAGTAAACCAGAAAACACCCAACTCCAGCAATAACTATTTTTTTCGAAAGGAGGGAATAAGGTAAAGCCACTTACGTTGTTTTTGCTGTCAGTGACCCCATTGTTGATACTTAGCCTTAGTTCCTATCTCTGCTGAGTTCATCAGAAAAGCCATAGGTGTTACATACACATATGCATTTGTTGTGACCCCATGAATGATGACAGCAATGTTTTTTTTTCCTTTGCTAAATGGACTTTCATAACTACACAGAAAGTAAGAATAAATACCCCAAACCTAAGAAACACCCTCCTGAAAAAAATGGTTCAAGGTATCAAAGAAAAATAGTTAAGCATGCAGGAAACAAGCAGTGAACTACCAGGATAAGGGGTCACTGTGCTGTTCTTACCTTGGTGGTGGTCTCCAGGACAATCTCTTTATGCAGCAGCTCGCTCACCATTTTGAGATGACCCTCTTTACTGGAGAGGTGCAGGGCGTTCAGCCCATTCTACAGAGACAGAGAGTTACTTTTGAAAAGAGAAGCAGAGGTTGGGTGAAATCTAGAGGAACATGTCATCACCGGTAACTAATTGAAGGAAACGTTTATTAAGTGGAAGTTCTGCCAGTGCCTAAAGAATATCCAGTCACCTTTTATATTTGTATATTACTGGAAAAAAAATACCATTTTGTGAGTACTCACCTGAAAAATGGATATTGTCAGTGTGCCACACACCCCGCTTCCCCTTTAATCTTCACGATTGGGTTACTCACCGCCAGGTGACGCAGTTGCAGAGAGGAAGTCTTGTAACGAGCCCCCTTCCGGCCTATATATACCTGGTACCTCCCACTTAACACCAGTGATTTAAAAAGCAGAAAGACAAGGTACCAGTAATCTAAAGGTAACCTCAAAATAAAGAAAAGCTTCACCATATAAAGGATCCGGGATACCGAAAAGGGCGGGGTGAAGCGGGGTGTGTGGCACACTGACAATATCCATTTTTCAGGTGAGTACTCACAAAATGGTATTATTCTCAGTGTGCCACACACCCCGCTTCCCCTTTAATCTTCACGATTGGGACATCCAAAAGCAGTGTCCACAAGGGATGGGTATCCGAAGGCAAAAATGAAACATAACTTAAATGACTGCAGTCTGCGGCCAAAAACAGCATCCGCTGAGGCCCGCACATCAACTTTGTAAAACTTAGAAAAAGTATGAACAGAAGACCAAGTAGCGGCCTTACAAACTTGTTCAACAGAAGTTTGGTTCTGAAAAGCCCAAGACGCTCCAACAGCGCGAGTAGAATGAGCAGTAATACGAGAAGGGGGAACTTTCCCCTTAGCAGAATAGGCCACAATAACGGCCTCACGTATCCATTTGCTAATGGAAGATTTGGCCGGTGCCAAACCCTTCTTAGGCCCACAGGGCACAACAAAAAAGGCATCCGTTTTACGAAAAAGAGACGTAATAATCAAATAGTACTTAACACAGCGTAATACATCCAAACAATGCAAAACCCTCTCTTTGTCATTCTTAGGATTAGGACACAAGGAGGGAAGAATAATATCCTGATTCAAATGAAAAGCAGAAACAACCTTAGGAAGAAAGTCTGGTTTGAACCGAAAGACCACTTTATCCTGATGCCTCTCAAAGTAAGGCACCTGAATAGACAAGGCCGCCAACTCCGAGACACACCGGACCGAAGTGATAGCTACCAAGAAGACAATCTTCTGAGTCAGGGTAGACAAAGCAATATCTTGCAAAGGCTCAAAAGGAGGAGCCTGAAGAGCAGAAAGAACCAAATTCAAGTCCCAAACAGGGAGTAATGGTTTCCTGGGGGGCCGCACATGCATAACCCCCTGGAAAAAAGTTTTAACTAAAGGATGAAGCGCAAAACGCTTCTGAAAAAAGATAGATAAGGCAGAAACCTGCCCTTTCAACGTACTTAGCTGAAGACCAGAGTCCAGGCCAGATTGTAAAAACTCCAGAATCCTGGAGACCGAAAAGACCCTACAAGGAAAAGATCTAATCTCACACCAAGCGATATAGGCTTTCCAAGTCCTATAGTAGATGATAGAAGAAGACCTCTTCCGGGCACTGATCAGAGTCTTAACGGCCGAGTCAGAAAGACCCTCCTCCTTCAAGATGGAGGTTTCAGCAGCCAGGCCGTCAAACCCAGCGCTGGTAAATTGGGGTAACACAACCGACCCTGAGTGAGCAGATCGTGCCGAAGAGGCAGAACGAACTGGTCCACTGCCAGCCGAATGATGTCTGCGAACCACACTCGCCTTGGCCACTTTGGGGCCACGAGAATGGCGGACACCCTTTCCAGAGCCAACTTCCGAACCACCCTGCCCAGCATGGGTATCAGAGGAAACAGGTACAGAAACTTCAGATCCCCCCAGCTCAGGGACATGGCGTCCACTGCCAGAGCCAAGGGATCCTGGGAGAGCGACACGAAGTTCGGGAGCCTGCAATTGTGACAAGAAGCAAACAGGTCCACCTCCGGGGTCCCCTACCGGAGACACAGTGAGCGAAAAACCTAAGGATGGAGAGACCATTCTCTCAGACGGGAAGAGCCCCTGCTCAACCGGTCCGCTTCCTGGTTCTCCACCCCTGGAATGTACATCGCCGAGAGACAAGGAACATGGGCCTCCGCCCAGGACAGGATCAGGGACACATCCCTGAGAGCACCCAGACTGCGAGTCCCTCCCTGATGATTGATGTAAGCAACCGCTGTTCGATTGTCCGAACGAACCTGGACCGGAAGGCCCAGAACGTGTTGAGTCAGAAGGGCAAGAACCCGACGAATGGCTCTCAGTTCCAGAATATTGATGGGTAAGTGGGCCTCTTGAGGTCCCCACTGCCCCTGGAACTGAAGCTCCTTCCAGAATCCCCCCCATCCCGAAAGACTGGCGTCCGTGGTGACAATTTCCCAAAGAGTGGTCAGGAAAGACCTGCCCTTCACGAGATTGGCCGAGACCAACCACCACTGGAGGGACTGCCGGACCCGGGAGGACAACTGGAAGGGCTGATCCAGCGACCGAGGCTGCCGGTCCCAGGACGGCAACAGATAGAGCTGAAGCGTCCTCGTGTGAAATTGAGCAAAAGGAACTGCCTCAAAGGAGGCAACCATCAACCCTACCAGCCTCATCCCCAGACGGATGGACGGCCGAGGATTGGAAAGTAGGACCCGAGCCAACTCCTGAATCAGATGAATTTTGGACTGGGGGAGAAACACCCTGTGTTGACAAGAGTCCAACTGCATCCCCAGAAAGGACACCACCCTGGCCGGAGCGAGGGAGGACTTGGGGAAGTTGATCACCCAACCAAAGCTTCCTGGTGTCTGTCTCCGATTGATTGAGTGACGGAGCCATGATGAGAAGGTCGTCCAGATAAGGTACAACACCCTGCCAGCACCTTGGTGAACACTCTTGGGGCCGAGGTAAGGCCAAACGGAAGTGCCACAAATTGAAAATGCTGATCTTTCATCACGAATCGAAGAAAACGCTGATGAGCCTGGCAGATGGAAACATGAAGATAAGCATCCTTGATGTCTATGGGCGTCATGAAGTCTCCCTGCCGAAGAGATCCGATGGCCGTACGCAAAGTTTCCATGCGAAACTTCCGAATACGGATGAACCTGTAATTTCAGGTCCAGGACGGGCTGAACCGACCCGTCCTTTTTGGGGACTGCAAAAAGATTGGAGTAGAAACCGAGGCCCATCTCTAAGCACGGTACCGGCCGGATGACCGCCATTTCTAAAAGGTTCCTTATAGACGCCAGGAGCCCCTGTGCGGCCAAAGGATCGATGGGCACCCGAGACCGAAAGAACCATGAAGGAGGGCGAGACTCGAACTCCAGTTTGTAACCGGACGACACCACCTCCCGGATCCATCTGTCCGGAACCTCCTGGTCCCAAACCTGGGAGAAGTGTCGCAATCGTCCCCCCACCCGCACGGGTGAGGGCAGCCCCTCATTGCTGAGCGGGCTTACCAGCAGGCTTGAGCTTGGTGCCCCAGGACTGAGTGGGACGGCCACGGCCCCTACCCCGGGTCCAACCTGCACCCCCCCCTACCCGCTCTAAATCCCCGAAAGGAAAGCCTAACGGCACTTGCACCCCGAAAGGGGCGACGAGGCCTCTTGCGTTGAGGCATTTTACCACCTTTTGCAACTGAATCAATTTTATCACCAAACAGTCACAAACCCAAAAATGGAAGTGCTGTGAGCACCCTTTTAGAGACTAAGTCCGCCGACCACTGGCGCAGCCATACTGACCGACGAATAGCCACCAGCATTGCCGCTGTCCTGCTACTCATTGCCAGCGCATCGTCCTGAGCGGTCAGAACAAAGGAAATAAAAGACTCACACTGCTTAAGAGCACTAAACTCATTACAAGCGGGATCAAGATCTACGCATAGATCCTGAATAACGGACCTAACCGCCAATAGAAGAAGCGCCGAAGCACACACCGGCCGCATCGTCGATCCGGCACTGATAAAACCATGGCGAGCATACTGGTCAATCCGACGATCCTCACTATCCTTAATGGCAGTGGTCTCAGAAGACTGTACCACAGCCGTGCTAGACAGCCCTAACACAAGGGTATCGACGTCAGGGGGAACTGACCAAAGCTTCACCAACTCCACCGGAAAAGGATAGCGCTTATCCCAACTGGAAGGGATTCCAGCCAGTCGCATGGGATGTTCCCATTCCTTAAGCACAACCCTCTCGAAGTGTTGTTGCCTGGGAAACACCAAACGTGGCTGAGGCACATCAAACAACTCACCCTTTGGCAGGGCGACTGCCTCAAGCGGATCTAAATTCAAAATTTCAAACATTTGAGCCAAAATGGAGGGGGTGTCAAGGGATACCCCTGCAGCCAGATCGCCAACAGCATCGATCTCAAGCTGGTCTGCAGGCTCATCCGACTCCACAAGGAGTTCCCCCTCCTCGTCCAGGGAATAATCGGACCAATCCACAGCTTCGCACTCCTCATCCTGTGAAGCAGGAGCTGCAGGAGAAAGGTGTTTCCGCTTCGCTGTAGCCTTCTGACCTACCTTGGCGGAAACTATCTTCTCGAGGTTGGACAATCATGCACACACCTCGGATTGCGAATCCCCACTTTTGACAATGTCACACGGGGTCCGGAACAGGGAGGGGGGGTAGGAGATGATGGAAGTTGCGAGGAGCCAGAAGCTGGAGCGACGGACTGACGCACAATATTCTGCTTTGCACAAGGAATGCATAATATAACATCATCGCCTGGGAGCGGAGTCCCACAACCCCCACACAGCCTAGATGGACCCGAAGAGCCATTTCCGGTATTGTCGGAAGCCTCCATGTGGTGATTTATGGTATTCGCAACAACCGTGGGTTTTAGGCATAAAGCCACCCGGGATGCCCCTTTAAATGAATG
Source organism: Gastrophryne carolinensis (assembly GCA_027917425.1). Lineage (NCBI taxonomy): Eukaryota > Metazoa > Chordata > Amphibia > Anura > Microhylidae > Gastrophryne > Gastrophryne carolinensis. The sequence continues at coordinate 11,259 of JAQIHN010000734.1, forward strand.
TCCCGGGAAGGGAGGATTTAAATTATAATTATCCCCTTTTTTTTTTTTTTTTTTTTTTTTTAATATCCCAATTTAGAGTAATAGGACAAGCCAGGTATAACAGAACCAGGAAGCCACTGCAGTGAGGGAATCCCAGGATCTGTGGGGAAAGAGACAACAGTAAGATCCCCAGAAAAAAAGGGGCAGCATGCAGTACAATATTCATGCAGAAAACAGCATATACCAACAAATAGCAAAACACCCCAAAGTGCTTTAAGAGGTCAAAACAATTATAAGTATAAACAAAAGACGGCCCCACACGAGGTGAGGCCGCTTACCTGCACAAGGCTAAGAGCAAAGGCCAGCAGCAGCAGCAGATCAAATCCACTTCCTGCAGCTGAGTCCCCCGCACCTGACTCCTAATAAGAAGGAGGAAGTGCGGCGGGGCCGAGCTGCGCGTCAAAACCGCTCAGGCCACGCCCCCTCATCACGTCGTCCGGGTCCCGCCCCCCCCCCCCCCCAGATTCAAACAGTGCGGCCCGCCAAATGGCGGTGCCGCATACCGGGAGGGCGCCCGACGCCCTCGGTTATTACCTCTGTCTATTCATCCAGTTTATACAGCAGGATGAGCAGCCTTTGCATTCGGATGCGCGGAAATCGCCGCCGGCGCCGCCCGACGCCCTCGGTTATTGGGAGGGGAGGGGAGAACATCCCTGGCAATGGCGGCCGCAACCTAAAGCGGAGCTAAACAACCCTGGCAGTTCAGGCCGTGCCTGAAACTGCCAACAGCGCGGCCCGCACAATGGCGGAGCCGCAAGAGAGAGGGCGCCCAGAGGCCTACGATCAGTGGGGGGGAAAAACACATGCAAACAAACAAAAAAGTGCTAGCAGATCAGGCCGCGTGCGCACATCCCGCGCCGCTGACCTGAAACTGACAATGGTTTTAAACATAAGTAAAAAACACCACATGCATATATACATCCCCCAAACCCCCCCCCCCCCTAAGTGAAGGGAGAAGGGACCGTAACGGGAGAGAAAGGGGCCAAGGGGAACCTCGGGACAGGGGCATCCCAAATCCGGATCACCATGCCGGATAGCCGCATTGCCCCACGCATGAGGTCGAGCGGAGGAGATAAGCTCCTAGGCACCTATAGTGCCATCTACCATTTGCCCAGTGAGCAGCCTGGGCTGGGAGGCTTCCATTAACTATATAGGTAAACAAACAATCAACTGGGCAGAAATAGACCCAAAGGGGGTGCCGGGGTAAGACCCCGGCTACCTGCAAGCAGGAGACTTCTTTCTTCTGTCTTGTCGTCATGCAGAGAGAAAAACACTGGTGTTAAGTGGGAGGTACCAGGTATATATAGGCCGGAAGGGGGCTTGTTACAAGACTTCCTCTCTGCAACTGCGTCACCTGGCGGTGAGTAACCCAATCGTGAAGATTAAAGGGGAAGCGGGGTGTGTGGCACACTGAGAATAATGAAATGAAGATCCATGTTGGGTGTTCTGCATATGAAGAAACAGATGGTAAGTAAAAATTCTATAAGGAAAATTACCATACAAATAAAGTCATGTTCCCTCTACCAGAGCCTTAGATCACACTTATTAATATAAGCTACTATGCATTTTGTTTTTAGATGAAATGTGTGTCGCAAGTCCATAAAAAATAAAGCCTACATAACCAATGATTTATCTAAGATCGATACATTTATCTGTAGTGTCTATCATGTGAACAAGCATATCTACCCCGGGCAGTTTCTAGGAAAAATATTGCTCAGTGCAGGAAGAAACAAATTGTGTCCCCCTGTCCCATATTATGGTGTGGCTGCTGTTCCATACAGGTATGTGCCATGCCGTGCCTTTAACTTAGCAGCAGAAAATGCCCCTCCTCAAGCTGAGCCCAATATGGGGGGGAAAAGGTGCCTGGCATATGGTCTATACCACTAATCATGTGCAAAAAACAGTATATTTGGGATTGGGGCGCCCCGGGGGCAAGAACCGAAACCCAGGATAGTGAAAATCCTGGGTTTTGATCCACTTTAAGCACTGCAGATCCAGCTGTCTCTTTGCTTGAGATATCTCAAAGATGCTATGATATGTAGGTAAGCTGCTATACAAGAATATGAGAATAAATGCAGGAGGACTGGGAAAATAGCCAAATAGACCCAGAACAATCCATCTCATTCTTCCCACCCACTGGTCATTCACAACCTAGGCTCACTTATCTATCTCTCTTGCTCTATACATAAAGCTCTAATGGGTCTGCTAAAAATAACTGGAAATTAAAGCAGTCAGCAAAGCTCATTGCAATTTAAAATACACATTGTAATGTTTTGTGCGCTGGAGTTTATGCCTGTATTATACCAAGATGCCTAAATCAAACCAATCTCTCTTCTGATTTGTTAGGTCTGTCTGCAGAGAGAAGTTTGAAGAGAGAAGTCTTGCTTTCATGCTATGAAACATTATGTCTAGAACAAATCATTGTGAGTGATTCAGAAAAGAGCGACATGACCCAATCAATGCTTTCTAGCAAACTGTAATGAGGCCAGATTGAGGTAGGCCAGAGGGCATAATGATCTGAGGTCAGGCGTCAGATAGGGTCAAGGGCAGAGCCTCCAATGGTTAACAAGAGAGGGTAAGTACAGTACAGACTTACTATATATATATATATATATATATATATATATATATATATATATATATAGAGAGAGAGAGAGAGAGAGAGAGAGAGAGAGAGAGAGAGAGAGAGAGAGATATTTATTTACAGCCACAGGTGAAAACAATCACTGTGCTTGCCTATATACCACATTGTGCCCACCTGAAGGAGCACTACAATAAAAGTTAGATAAATATGCTAGATAGCAACCAGAAGGGTTGCTGGTATATTCAGCCAAGCTTGTTTTCTTCTTTTACTTGAAATGAGGTTAATGGGTGACAGCTTCTGGGTTAGGAACAGTACTTTTTACACCCAGACCTAGTCCCAAATTTGACATTCTCCCTCAAAACCTTCAAAAGCACCTTCAAAACCCATCTATTTAGACAAGCTTACCATCTGGCCTAAGCAAATCACTTTACAGTTTTGTCAATCTCTTGAGCACTTGCTACCATGCTTAGTAAATTCTCTTTGTGACCCAACCTTTCGTTTCCGCCCTCATACTTTAGATTGTAAACTCGGAAGGGCAAGGCTCTCTCTCTCCGAATTGACTCCAGTATTAATATGTTGTGTTGCATTTGACTTATATTACTGTATGTATTACATGCATTCATTGTTATAACTCTGTTATATATAACTCATAATGCCCTTTGTATTATAAGTATGTTACTTGCCCCACCCTCCTGTAATTTATAATTTGTACATAGTCACAGAATACAATAGCGCTCTGTAAATAAACAATAATAATAACAGCAACAGAACCCAAAGCTGTTCCATCCTTCACAACCAGGCATCTTGGATTGAGATTCTGAAAATGTTGAAAAAGGGGGCATCATACTTACCCCCACTTGGTATGCCACATTGGGAAACCTGGTAGGTACAGTGGCCACTGCAGGAAAAGTGTCTGGAGGTTTGCTCTAAAATTTCCGTTATTTTCTTTCATATCATACCCCATTATTTTTGCATACATTTTTATCTGTAAAAAGTCAGACCAGTCTATTAATACCAATAGAGCCTATTAGTACCAATAGGGGCCTGCTTGCTCCAACTTCCATAGAAACCTATACATTTCATCTAGGGTCTTCCTGGTAACAGATTGATTCAATATTCAGCATCTAGTACGTCCTAAAAGCGGAAAAAAGGATAAGGTAAGTATAACAGGCATTCTATGGGATGATCTGCGGGGAGGCCTTTACCATTCTGGATGCCCCCCGAGCTTGTTTTATTGTGCTGCGACACAGACCAAAAAACAGGTGTTGGTCTGCTTTAATGGATCCACTACTGATAATAACAATGGCAGAGATTACAGCTTTTGTGTTAGGAACAGTAACCCTACACCTGAACATATTCTTTGAAACAAAGTTTTTCAGCTGAAGAAAAGGTAAGTCATGGTAAAATTAAGGTAAAAAGTAAAAAGGTAATTGGTTATAGCCAGGTTTAAGGATATTAAATGACAACTATCATTAAACACCCATGAAAATGGAATGCTATTATATACAGGAAAATAAAATCACTAATATACTTTATCTCAAAAAAGTAATCCCAGCTAGCCCCTGCTGCCGGTCACAAGGGGGAGGCTGCCTGGTTGACTGTCAGCAGGGGGAGCATCATGGGAATTGTCTGCCGCTGATGTGCAATAGTAGGTAAGTGTGTTTTTTTGTTCTATTGCCTAGACCGACCCATTAACTCCAGTTATAAATATGCAGTTCCCCTGTTTTTGCCAACTGTATTTTTTATTTAAAAAAAAGCAGCAATAGTACTGTCAAAAATGAAAAGGTTTATAACATTGCTATTCTACCCAGAATTTTTTTCTTGGCGGGGGGGCTCCTGATAAGGAGCATTGCAGCTGAAGTGGTGAATATAAGGCTATGAGGCCGATTCATCAATAGCGCCAGGTAGCGCCAGATGAGCGACTGTAGCGTGATTTTTTCAGCGCCAGCCAGTATTCGCTGTGCTTGGCCGGCATTAGCTTGATGACAGCGACTCAGTCGGTGTGCGGTAATGTTGAATACGGGCTGGGGGGTCGCTGTTTCACAGGTCCAGCGTTGTATGTGAGCGCCTGACAACGAATGGCCAGAGCGAACGGCTAGCTTCATATTCATCAACAAATCACGCTCCGAATGTGCTGTCGCTGTCCATTCCTTGTTTAAACCCCAGAGCGCTGGCGGCGATGTGTATTAACTAGTTTTTAACCCCTAAACAACCATATTTTTTGAATGTAACATTATACATGTTTTTAGAATCATTTTGTAAAATGAATACATTAATCTCAGACCTGTTAGATCAATTCTGCACATATTTTTTTTTTTTTTTTTTTTTGGACTTAAAAATAAATCCTAACATTGCAGAAGTGTTCTCCGATTTTTTGACATTAAAAAAAAAAAAAAAAAAAAAACCCAATTAATTATGAATAATTATAGATTGCTCCATTGAAATGCATTGGACATCGCCAGGGAGCGACAGCTCATACCTGGCGCTGTGAGGGAATTTGCAGCGGCGCTGTTCGGTCCAGGCGGCTTCATGATGAATGCCGCGCTAGCCGTCGCTCTCGCCGGCGCTAGCCTCATTTTGCTTGATAAATGCGTCATTGTGACCGCCGCCGGGCGTACTTGAGTCAGTAGTCGCCGTTAGCTGCCGCTACCTGGCGCTCGTCATACACTACCTGGCGCTATCGCTTGATGAATAAGGGCCTATGACTGATGCAGGAACATCGATGGGTATTTTGCCATGACTTTCTGGGTTCACCTTTCAAGGCTGATTTTTATATGGCCAGGCACCCACTGCACCTGAGATGTGTCCTGAGCTCCATGAACATGTGGCTACTGTTACCTTGCTCCCACCTCCTCCCATCACTGTGCTCCTATGAGCTCTGCTCTCACATGCTATATAATAATTGCCTGGCTGCTGATTGCCACTAAACAATGCAAACAGCAAGAAGTCCAGAACCCGTACCACTCCCTTGGTTGCTCCCCTGAAGGTAATTTCTTTGACACCAATGGCACAGACGTATAGGTCTTTTGGGCTGCATGATGGTTAATGTTGGCATCACTATAGAATGCATGATGTCCACACTACATAAAGAACATTAAAGCAAAACTCATACGACAGGAACCTTACAAATTGTACATATCCAGTGTACAAACATATAAAAAATAGTCCCAACCTAATTCTCTCTCTTGCTGCTTTCCACCAACCCCTCTATGCGGTATAATATTGTTACAACAGTTAGCTTCCGATTACTTCTGGGAATTCCTCATGGGGTTACTGCCAACACCCAACAGCTCTGGCTACAGACCAAAGTGATATTTATTCTGAACAGCGTTCAGCGGCCGCCCTATGAGCAGCTCATATATGCTGCGCTACAATGCTTCCCTGGGCCAGCAGATGCATTTCCATTACCAGTACATTTGCTGTTAGTCATTAAAATATTTGAAAGGAGAACTCTCTGTACACATAGTGACATCTCTGATTTCATTTACAAACAAGAGGGAGAATCTGCATGCTTCCATTATGTACTGGAGGCCATTCGAAGTTCAGAAATTGGATTGATTTAGGCTTACTACCATTAAAGTAGAGAGATGAACCTTGAGGTTTTCTCTGGCTCTGGCTCTGCAAAAGTATGTATATGTACATTCTATGGTAAATGGTCACTGTGTCATTTACTGTGGTCATTGGATAAAGGTGGCTAACTTCAATGCCCAGTGGGCTTTGCCACTTTGCCATTGTTGTGGCAATTGCAGTGACAGGACAGTTTCTAGGCAAAATAGTGCCCGGTGCAGGAAAGAAAAAATTCTGCCCCCTTCTATCCCATCCTGCTGCCCCATACAGGTAATTGCCATGCTATGCCTCGACGTTAGCAGCAGGCAGTGCCTCCGCATTACTAAACCTAATATAGGGGAATACGGACCTGGTGTATAGCCTGCACCACTAACAATGGCCCTAACCTATCTGCACAAAACATGACTGCTGGGACAAACTGCCCTGTGCTATGATTTGTTGGTGTAAAAAACCTATCCCTGTGTTGGGGAAATAGCTACTAGGCAGGTGATTGGTGCTGCCAGCCAATGACTAAAAGGGTCAAAAATGATGCTAAAATCAAGTAGACCTATGTTAAATGTTATTTATAATGTTGTGTGTGTGTGTGTGGTGTCTCATAGGGGCAAAACAATTTAAAATTAGAAAATTGGAATTTGTTTCAAAATTTATATAACATTTTCATAAATAAACAGCAATCATATTGTTTTAAAATTAACCACTATGATAACATAAACTAATAGGAAAATCATAGTCATAATTTTGGGGACATGTAGAAGCAATTGTAAGTTATTATTTCAAAATGATCCTATAGTCACAAATTGTGTTGAGCCCTTACCCCCTTGCCCCCCCCCCCCCCCCTTCCTACCCCCTGGCACAATTTGGAGCCATGTTCCAAAAAAAGCCCAGGCAAAAAAATAAAATAAACATCTTTATTTAAATAGATTAAAATGATGTGTACAAATGAATGAATATATGCAGCCATAGCAAAAAAAGGGGGCACAGTATTATTATATTGTCTTTATAAGGAAGGCTGTTATAGTCACATCAATACCTCAGTCCCCCTGAAGAAGAACAATCTTTTGAAATGTGTTGGGAAATGTGTTTGGAAAGAATCCAATATTCAATGTATAACATTAATATCTAGATCATGTAATCAAATACTGTGAAATTCAGTGATCCTTTTTTTAAGATGATGCATAAACATGAATTTTTACACATATTTATATTCTGATTAATATAAAGATGTTTACAATTTAAATCATGATCTTTCATGAATTCCCTCACCCAGGAATTGCCTTCTAGATAAGGAGAACACTGTTCTCTTTCTTGAGTGGTGGATACAACCGTAGGGAACTACTAAGGGCAAATTGATCCCAGCTGACTGTCTGATTGGACAGCATAGGTCTGTCTTCCTCCAGCATCCGCTGCTGCTGCAGACTGCGGCATGGATCACTTACAGTCTGCAGTGTCCCAGCAGTCAAGAAGCCAGCGTGGGAGCCTGGGCCAGATAAGTGATTTTTTATTTTGGAAATCCCTGGAAAGGAATGGGAGCAAGAAAGGGGGGTCTGCTCCGGCCTCTACACCCTCTACACATCAGAGATGAACAATGTGGTCTGATCAGGAACACCAAGGAGGTAAATAGGTACTAAATTTAGGTCACATCTTCCACATTCACTTGTATAGCAGTCAATCATGTGACCACTGACAACTATTCAGGTTTGATGTGCAAGCACAACCAGCAAATTCGATCACCAACAGTGATGTGATTGGCAGCCATTTAATAAATGAGGGAGAGGAAGGGGTAAGCATTTGGTGACTTGACTTTAGTTCTTCTTTAAACCCTATTCTCACCCACAAATTATGTTTCATGTTGAGCACTGCAGCAAAGAGTTACAGGTTGATTTCTTCTTTTACTACTTTTCTTGTATCAAAGGTGCAACCATTGTAATACATTGAAATATTTGTGACAGTGAAGTAGTCCCTCAGAATATAGTGGATGAATCAACCGAATTAGATGAGCCTATTATTTGTCTTAGCCAACCCACTTTACAGGCTTGTCGCCCTTCAGTGCACTAACCACTACAAGTAATGCATTCTTAACCACTTGCAACCCAACCTCTTTTATGCTCTACATTAATATGATATTGATATATTAAAGCGGAACAAAAGCTGGGAATTTTTCCCTGGTTTTGTTCCATTCCAAAGAGGGCATCCTAATTCAGGATTCCACCCCCAAGAACGCCGATTTTCACCTTTTCCTCATTCCAATGGTGCATACATGGTCTTGTTCAATGAGATATGTTTGCTGTGCCTATGTAATTTGTCATTAACTTGAATGGGGAGAACGTGCTGCTGCATCCCCACCAGCATGGAATAATACTTCACAATAGTAAAGCTTAGAAGATTACTTGATTTGTATGAAATTATGTTGTAACGTCGAACAGAATGGTAGTGGAACATCTGAAGAAAAACACCAGGTTAGCTGTAAAGGTTGGATGTTTCATGGTCTGATGAAGTTAAAGGTCAGAAGGCACGGTGAGGTCGGGTAGAATACACGGCCTGTGGGACAGGTCTGACCACATATCTCCCCCTTAGGATCACAGGACATATGAGGCTGGACCTTTCCCACAAGCCCGATATTCTCCAGAGGACCCAAAGGTGCCGGCTGAACCAGAAAGTGCTGCAAGTGTTAAAGCAATGGAAGAAGCTATGATACAGTCCCGACATGTCCGGGATATCAAAAAACCTGCCAGTGGTATTTTTGCTTTCACGTCTTCTCGCTTACCGCGTAATTGCAGAAGTAGCTACCTAATCAGCTCCTATGAGGTCAGGGGGCCCCATCATATTTGTGCTCACATGGCATCATGTACAGAAATAAACAAATTAAAAATATCATTTGTTCAAGTATTAACTTGTCTAACTGTATTCAATCCACTTAAATATTGGCATCCTAGGGGCTGAGTGTGAAAAGGAAAAGTTATTGAGGCCCCTAATGAATGTTGGCACGGCGGCCTGGTCTCATTTAGTTACGCCACTGGCCATGTGTAATTTTGTACATTCAACTACTAGTTGAGTCCTGGACATGATGCACTGTCTCAAAATTTACATGAATTTACTAGTGGAATACAAAATAAAATAAGGGAATTAATATGTCAAGATTGAATGTTGAAAATCTTACTTCCAGGTAAATAGTGTAAGCTCAGTAAAAGGTCCACATGTTGCTGAAAGCTGTGTATAATAAGGGGTGAGTATATGTGTGAGGAAAGCAGCTTTAGATAAATGATTTTGGTGATAAAGAGATGAGATTAAAGTGGACCAAAACCCACTATCCTGGGTTGGACCAAGAACCAAAGACCAAAACCCAGGAGAGTCAAAAGCCTGGGTTTTGGTCCTTGTCCCCAGGGTACCCCGATCGGGGATGTCCTGCTGTGTGAAACTCCCCAGATCGCCCGCTCTCACTCACCCTTCCCTGGTCCTACGGCGCATACGCAGTCTCTCGTCCAGTCAGTGTGTCAGCTGCATTCCCCGCTACTCGTTAACTGGGAGCAAGCCCTGCCCGCCATTCACAAATGCCTGGCACAGGCTCGCACCCTGCTAAAGGGATAGCGGGGATGCAGCTGCTGTTCGTGCATGCACTGTTGGACCTGGAAAGAAGGCGGGTTTCCAGGCGACCTCGGGGGTTTTAGACAGCGGGGCATCCCAAATCTGGATGCCCCAGGGGGGAGCGACTATGCCTGCCCTGGAATCTCAGAGACTCCAGGGGGGATTTTCGTCCACTTTAAGAGCACTGTAGGTGGTAAGGAATACTGTCATCCAGATATAGAACAGTTATAGATAATGTTGTGTAGCTGTGCTTCAAGGAGTTGAGTCGTTTGATCGAGTTATACTGGAATAGAATAGAGAATGTAAGGTGGTTGGTGAAGCAGATGCAGAAAGCTGGGTGTCAGCAGCTTACCTCCTAATGCTGCTCTCCAGCGCCTTCTTTCACAATCTCATCCACCAATGGAAGTCTGGGTCTTCTGACGTGATCACCTCCCTCCTTCATTCCCATTAATACAGGGCTCCGGCCCCCTATTAATCACCTTAGGCTACATTCCCCCATTGGTATCCATTGGGTAAAAAGAATGACGTGCTCCAAAGCCACCAGCCAGCACACCAGGCATAGGGGCTGGGGTCCCCATGGCTCAGAGGCCAAAGGGCTGGGCTCCAGTTATACCAGAACACCATGCTCAGTGCTATTCCAGGGGTGAACACCAGGCCCATGGCAATGAGCACCAGGCTCTTTTGTACGGGTAATGGGTCAGAGAATAATGACAAGACATCCTCTATTTCTCTCCTTTACTTTTTTTACTAATTTTTCTAAGAGCTCCTATTGAATTGTAAATGTAATCCTTCCAAAATGACCCAGCGCTAACTGGCACCTCTGGGGTTCTTCTTGGGCTCCTCTTCTGCCAGCAGAAGCTATCAAAATGGCCGCTCTGCTAGGGTTTGGATGTAAGGAGGACAAGGGTCCCCATTCTTTGCATGCTGGCATCTTGCCAGGCCTTAAGTGCTCCCTGCCAAAGGAAGGGTTATTTATACACCAGGTGGTGGCTTCTTTAGGATTCTCTAGCATAATTGGACTGGTGCCCATCGATGCAGACCTGGTGTTCACCCTGTGCAGAAGGGTATAGGGCCTAGTGTAAGGGTACAGCTGGGTATAGCTGGAGTGTAGCCATCCAACCTCTGAGCCATGGGGACCCCAGCCCCTATGCCTGGTGTGCCAGCTTGTACCCTTGAAGGGGGGACCCAACGCCCCAGCGCTTGCAATTCCACTTCATTGAGTAGGGAATGCAAATGCTAGTGGCCTCCGGTCCGATTGATTCCCTCCCCTGGGGCATCCAGAATCAGGATGCCCCACTGTGTGAAACCCCCAAGGTCGCCCATAAACTCACCTTCTTTCCCGGTCCAACAATGCATGCACAAGCAGTGGGCGCATCCCCGCTATCCCTCTAGAAGGGCGTGTTCCTGTGCCAGCCATTTGTGAATGCTGGCATAGGCACACTCCCTGTTAGAGGGAAGCGGGGGATACGGCTGCCAGCACGCTCGGATCTGCTCGCCTTGGACAAACTCTTGGACGCAAGGATTCGAGCAGATCCGATTGCGCTGATTGGACGGGTGGCCTCACATGCGCTGTAGGACCTGGAAGAGGTGAGTTTGTTCTGGTGACCTGGGTTTTGGTCCTTTTTAAATAAATAAGTTGGCTAAACTATATTATATATATTTTATTTTATATAAAAAATGAGTTGTTAAATTTAGCAAACCAATATTAATCAGCAAAATTCTGGACAGATTTAACTTTACCTGAGTAAGAACATTGTTAAATGTGTTAAATAATTGGGGTAGAAAAACTAGGCTAAAATATAGAAATGATGAGGAGACAGCTTGGCTCAATGAGCTAGTGTTGCAGAACTAGGCTCAAATACAGTAATGCTGAGGGCTAAGCTGAATAATGTAACAATAAAGAAATATGATTAAATATAGCAATAATGAAGAGTTGATACAGTCATGAAGGGCTAAAATAGAATAATGCGGAAGAGTCTAGCATACATCAGTATTGATGAGCAGGATATTCTAATATTAAAATTGGGCGATAATAAAGTAATGTTGAAGAATTAGGCTTGAAGATGAACATTTCTAAGATGACATTGTGCCCAGTGACTGCCTTGAGAGGTAGTGGAGAAAATGAGGAGCCCTATATAACCAGTGGTGGCAGCCTTGCTTGAGTGTGTCCTAGTTTACAGCCACAACTGGTGTAGCCTCATAAAAGTTTAAAGCAGTTAGGTGTCCAGCTCTTTGGTAAATTAAAACTTAGCCTTTAATTCAGAGGTTAAAATAGAGCCTTGATCCACACGGGGAGTTTTTTCATAGTCAAGCATCTCTTAGACAAATAAGGGCTGCATTCAAAATGAAACGCGTAACAGGTTCCCTGTGGTGGGAGGAGGAACTTTATTTGTCTACGAGATGTATGCTTGACTATGAAAGAAACCTCCTGTGTGTGGATCAAGGCTCTATTTTAACCTCTGAATTAAAGGCTAAGTTCTAATTTATCAAAGAGCTGGACACCTAACTGCTTTAAACTTTTATGAGGCTACACCAAGGTATCTCCAGGTCCGCGCTCTGGTTGACATTGGGTGACCTGGTTATCTTGAACTCTATTGTTACAGCCAAAACTAGCCTTGGAGCCTATGAGAATCCAGGGTGGCTGATTCCCTCTCCCGGGGCCTCCCAAATTGGGATACCCTGCTGTGTGAAACCCCCGATTCGCCCACAATTTTTACCTTTCTGATAAGACCAAAGATGGAACAGGAAATGTTAAAAAGCTAGGCTGGAACTGACTAATGATGAAGATTGAGACTAAAATGCAGTTATGAGGAAGAGAGGCAGGAAATGAGGAAAGGAGTAATGCTGAATAGCTGGGTCTGAAAAAAATGATGTTGAGGAGCTACGCTAGACAGAAAATGTTGAATAGCTCTGCTGGAAACAGGGTCCCGATGAACAGTTAAAGCTATGAGGAAGGTCAAGGCATGGGCACAGGTATTGCAAAATAACTATGGGTGAAAATAATTATGTAGGAGTAAATGTAGAAAAGCCAGGCTCTTCTGATGAAACGTTAGAATGAAATGGACTCTAGGCAGGAACAGTTAGGTTTGAAAATAATTATGTGAAAAGCAAAGTTTAGAATAGAAAATGTTAAAAGAGCTACTGTAGGTTGGAACTTGACTTTGGTAAAGAGTTGAGCCAAAACAGAACAATAGCAAGGAGCTGGGCTTGTCCAGGGTTATATTGAGGAAATGGGCTAAAACAGATTAGTGTTAAAGGGATTGACTAGCCAGCTTTAAAATCAATTGCCTGGCAGCTTACCTGACTGCTGTTTCTTCGTTCCAGCCGACAAAAGGAAGAGGAATTTCCTCGTACCTTTTGCTGCCTCAGGTACCTCCCCTCTTATCTTGGCCACAAATCGAAGCCTTAGGCTTGTGTCAAGTTGACACCCCCTCTGTTAGTGGTAGGATAGAATGGAGCTCTCCACGCTGCCATTCAAGCCCCAGCTTACTCCAATGCAAAGCACACAGCATATTTGCATTACTCATCCCTGCCACTCCCCAAAAGGAGAGGACAGTGCAACAAGAGGTGAAACTTGAATTTATTACTCTGGAAATATAAGTTCCTTTTTCAAAAAGGACACAAATGAGAACATTGCCATGCATAGCCCTACACAACGAGTGCCTGGACAATGACTACACTTCGACTGAGTAATTACAAAAAACGAGGATTAAGGACAGCAATTAAATTAACATAATGCAATTTTCCAGGATGTATGTTTGATACAGGTATAATATAAGACTAGGTGTTTCACTGAGTGGGGTACTTCATTAAACTGTGGAGAGCTTCGTTATAGCGGGGATCTGTGGGAAATATCTCTACCTCTTCAAACTTTTACGGCATGCAGGATTAAAAAAAAACTTGTTTGCACTTCATTGTGAGTTGAAGTGGAGCACTGTCCAAACTTTGGACAGCCAACCAAGTTGAGGAGCTCTTCACACAATGTGAAGAACTCTCAGTAGAGTAAATGGGGAAGGAAAGGGGTTTGGAGTGCTGCACTATAGGACAACAAGACTAAGGGTCCTTCAAGTACAACACTAGTATGCAAACAAATCTCAGTGTACTATGGGGTGTTATATACAGAAATGTGATTCACTTAAAGGAACACTCCTCTTAACAAAATGTTAACACTTCTAAGTGCTGTATCAGCCCATGATTATTACTACAGCAGGATGGATAAGTAGGAAGCACTTTTGGCATGTAGCAGTCCTAGAGTCCTAGATTCAAAGCTAATTACAATCTGCATGTATTGGATAATTTATCTGTGCTAAGGCATACATTTACTTTAAACTCGTCATTTTCAGGATGTTAAAAGGATTGACCACCAAATGAAAAACAAAAGGATACTCACCATTTGTCCCCTGCAGCTGACCAGATTGCTGGATCAAATCCCACATAACCCCGGGCCTGAACAGAGGTCTGAATTGATGGCATGTAAAGCTTCCACCATCAGTCACAGGAGCACTGCCATGCCCTCTTCATTCATTGCAATGGAGAGGGTGTAATGGAGCCTGACACACCTCCATTGTAGCGAATGGAGGGGACGTGGTATCACTCCTGTGAATGATGCCGGGGGGCGTGAACCATTCACGGAAGCGCTGGTGAATGGAGTTCGGGTCTGGAGCAGCGCAGGAGGTAACGCTTTGACGCTTTGACACTTTGTATTTTTGTTATTAGTTGCAGCATGGACGCAGACAAATATCTAAAATAACATCTCTTAACATCTTGGGTAAAGAGCTGATATGTCATAGAGTATCTGTAGGCATACAATATAAAGTATACTCACCTTACCATCCCTGCAGCACATCTGTCTTATTGTTTTATAGATTACAGCTCCAGCAAACGCAGCATACTGAGAGCCAACTTCTAAACTGGTAGGTTTTAAAGCACCAGACCTGGACATATCCACTGCAGAGGAGGTAAGGTGTATATATATTTTTATGTTATGTTTACAGATGCCCTTATTCTATACCCAGCAAGGAAGTTTATGTCATTGCCTTCTATCTCCAGTCCATTGCCCCAAAACAAGCCTGTATTTCTTTTTATATATTATTCATAAAAACATGAACTAGACACTGTCTGCTGTTTGAATGATCAGCCATATTGCTCCCTGGTGCTTTCCAGCAATGATACATTCAGTTAAACACAGCTCAGCATTGGGGGTCGCCTTATCAGTTGTAAAAACTGCAATAAATCTGAAGCGCTACAAGCTCAACTGCCATTATGTGGCAGTTTACCTTGGAACTGAATGAACTAGCATATGGCATGCCATTTGACATCATACTACATCCTGTTAGTGTTTTTTTATTAATATCGGACAAAGGCTTTAGTAAAAAAAAAAAAGAACCACAGGCTGCTTTTGGGCATTGGGCTTTTTCATACTGAAAGTAGTTCTTGAAAATCAAAAGATTTGCTGAATATATAAGGCATACCCCCAAGTGTCTGGATTTTTGCGGGACAATCCCGCATTTGGGCACTTGTCATGTTGTCCCATGTCACTTCTCCATATCCTGCAAGTGTGCAGGATAGCCCCGAGTGTGCAGTTGAGCGCACACACGTCTTCCCGGGGGCAGTACTGGCCTGCACTGGCTGCTACATGTTTTGATTGATTTGAATATTTATTAATTCATTAGTGGTCCAGTGGGGTATCAGGGCAGGACTCCCGAGCTGGCGCCATGCTCCACCCCCTGCATTAGCTGGATTTCCTGGGACAGGGACATTGCAATTTGGGATGCTCCTGTGTGTGAACCCCCCAGAAGTCTTACCTTGCTCCCAGCTTGCATGGTGCATACACAGGCTCCCAGTCAATCAAAATAGATTGTGTCACCCAGATGAATGCCACAGTGTCCCACACCAGAAACATACAGCAATCCCACGGGATTTCACACCATGGGGCATCTCAAATCAGAATGCCCCAGGGAGGGGAGATTTTTTAGACTCCAGGTTCAGCCAAAACGGGTACCGATGATGCCCTAGAGTCATAATCGCTGACTGACCACCGAACAAGCCCCCCTACACTGACCAAGCCCCCCACACTAACCAACCTGTACTTCACCTCTGTATTCCAGTGCAGCATAAAATTGCAAGCAGTGGCATCGCCTCCTCCCCTGCTGTGCTCGCTATAGTCTACTGGCAGGGGCGTGCACAGTAGGGAAGCAGGGGATGCTGCTCCATGCATTTCCTGTGGCACATTGGAATACAGCTGTGGATTGTGGGTATTCAGGCAGGGACCAGTCAGTGATCCTGCCTATGGGGCATCCTAAACCTTAGGAATAGCCTGGATTGTTGTGGGAATAAACTATACTATACTATACTACTATACCATAATCTTTGGAGAAGGCTGGAGGTGAAGTGGTGTAGCTAATGGTGTGACATGGGTGTGGCATGGGGGCGTGACTGGAGGCATGGCTTAACTGCAAAATAATTCTGCCTGTTCCTCTATTATTATTATTATTATTAATAATATTAATAACATTTATTTACATAGCGCCATCATCTTCCGTAGCGCTTTACAAGGTATGATTACAGACAAGGGAAACATATAGTAAAGGGAACAAAACAAACTAGATGCTATGAGGTTTAAACCAAGTGTTGTGAGCACAGGAGACAATAGGAGAGAGAGCCCTGCCCTTGTGAGCTTTCAGTATAAAGGATGGGGGTGGAGACAAAGGTATGTAAGAGGGTTTGTGGGAGGGAATGTGGTTTATAATATACTATAGATTCAGAACCTGGTGAGAAAATGTCTTTTTAAGAGAGAAACCTGACGTTCACTTTCATAGTCTACCTTGGGGCTGATTCAGAGCCAGGTGCGTATTTACACCTGGCAGACAAATGTGAATGGCAGTTTTCTCTCCTAAAAAAAAGAGTTTTCTCACCAGGCTCTGAATCGACCCCATAGTCATATGACTGAGCGGGGTTCTCGGCTGAGTGGGGTCCAGGCAGGTAGTCCTGCTTCAATAATTTTACCAACAGCTGAGTCTGTATGTATGGTTTACTTCACAGGTGGGAGGCAAGTGTTTGGAGAATGACATGTTTGCTGTACATCACACCATTAGTAGTAGACGGGGCCTTATGGAAATATTCTAAATGTCTAAATCATACGGTGGTGGTCAATATTTGGCTTTACCTGATTACATGTGTTTATGTCCACCCCATTCCTCAGGTGTTCCAGTGCTTTGTCCAGGTTGCCAGCCCTGGCTGCACGCAGGAAGCTGGTCGCTGCATCTGCCTAAAAGAAAAAAAATAGAGAAACTTTAGCATCATTGATCAAGAAAACAAAACACACACCAAAAGCTTAAAGGGCAATGCACCTTAGCTTTGATTATGTCATGAAATACAATGCACAATTGGGGTCATCCTAAAGAAGCTTACATTAACATTTTGTTCCCATTTTTCCTACAAAATCACCTACCCCATTTTTACAGTGGTGTGTAAGGATATAAGTTTGGAAAAAGCAGACCGAAATATGTTATTTTCCAAATATCTTTTAAATTGAATGTCTAGCCTCCAAAGTACCCCAGCCCTGCCTCCCTCACCTGGCACTGAGGCAGGGTGGGAGGTTACGGGGAAGCTTGCGTGGCTAGTGGTGC
>JAQIHN010000735.1:0-28647 GCA_027917425.1 Gastrophryne carolinensis
ATTCTGTGACTAAAGCAGCCTCTATTTAATAGCATAATAAACATTTGCACTTATTCTCATAGAAATCAGGCCTGATAAAGACACTTTTGCTGTGCATGCTCTCTGGTTTATGTGGCACTGGCATCCCATTCTGTGACTAAAGCAGCCTCTATTTAATAGCATAATAAACATTTGCACTTATTCTCATAGAAATCAGGCCTGATAAAGACACTTTTGCTGTGCATGCTCTCTGGTTTTTGTGGCACTGGCATCCCATTCTGTGACTAAAGCAGCCTCTATTTAATAGCATAATAAACATTTGCACTTATTCTCATAGAAATCAGGCCTGATAAAGACACTTTTGCTGTGCATGCTCTCTGGTTTTTGTGGCACTGGCATCCCATTCTGTGACTAAAGCAGCCTCTATTTAATAGCATAATAAACATTTGCACTTATTCTCATAGAAATCAGGCCTGATAAAGACACTTTTGCTGTGCATGCTCTCTGGTTTTTGTGGCACTGGCATCCCATTCTGTGACTAAAGCAGCCTCTATTTAATAGCATAATAAACATTTGCACTTATTCTCATAGAAATCAGGCCTGATAAAGACACTTTTGCTGTGCATGCTCTCTGGTTTTTGTGGCACTGGCATCCCATTCTGTGACTAAAGCAGCCTCTATTTAATAGCATAATAAACATTTGCACTTATTCTCATAGAAATCAGGCCTGATAAAGACACTTTTGCTGTGCATGCTCTCTGGTTTTTGTGGCACTGGCATCCCATTCTGTGACTAAAGCAGCCTCTATTTAATAGCATAATAAACATTTGCACTTATTCTCATAGAAATCAGGCCTGATAAAGACACTTTTGCTGTGCATGCTCTCTGGTTTTTGTGGCACTGGCATCCCATTCTGTGACTAAAGCAGCCTCTATTTAATAGCATAATAAACATTTGCACTTATTCTCATAGAAATCAGGCCTGATAAAGACACTTTTGCTGTGCATGCTCTCTGGTTTTTGTGGCACTGGCATCCCATTCTGTGACTAAAGCAGCCTCTATTTAATAGCATAATAAACATTTGCACTTATTCTCATAGAAATCAGGCCTGATAAAGACACTTTTGCTGTGCATGCTCTCTGGTTTTTGTGGCACTGGCATCCCATTCTGTGACTAAAGCAGCCTCTATTTAATAGCATAATAAACATTTGCACTTATTCTCATAGAAATCAGGCCTGATAAAGACACTTTTGCTGTGCATGCTCTCTGGTTTTTGTGGCACTGGCATCCCATTCTGTGACTAAAGCAGCCTCTATTTAATAGCATAATAAACATTTGCACTTATTCTCATAGAAATCAGGCCTGATAAAGACACTTTTGCTGTGCATGCTCTCTGGTTTTTGTGGCACTGGCATCCCATTCTGTGACTAAAGCAGCCTCTATTTAATAGCATAATAAACATTTGCACTTATTCTCATAGAAATCAGGCCTGATAAAGACACTTTTGCTGTGCATGCTCTCTGGTTTTTGTGGCACTGGCATCCCATTCTGTGACTAAAGCAGCCTCTATTTAATAGCACAATAAACATTTGCACTTATTCTCATAGAAATCAGGCCTGATAAAGACACTTTTGCTGTGCATGCTCTCTGGTTTTTTGTGGCACTGGCATCCCATTCTGTGACTAAAGCAGCCTCTATTTAATAGCATAATAAACATTTGCACTTATTCTCATAGAAATCAGGCCTGATAAAGACACTTTTGCTGTGCATGCTCTCTGGTTTTTGTGGCACTGGCATCCCATTCTGTGACTAAAGCAGCCTCTATTTAATAGCACAATAAACATTTGCACTTATTCTCATAGAAATCAGGCCTGATAAAGACACTTTTGCTGTGCATGCTCTCTGGTTTTTGTGGCACTGGCATCCCATTCTGTGACTAAAGCAGCCTCTATTTAATAGCATAATAAACATTTGCACTTATTCTCATAGAAATCAGGCCTGATAAAGACACTTTTGCTGTGCATGCTCTCTGGTTTTTGTGGCACTGGCATCCCATTCTGTGACTAAAGCAGCCTCTATTTAATAGCACAATAAACATTTGCACTTATTCTCATAGAAATCAGGCCTGATAAAGACACTTTTGCTGTGCATGCTCTCTGGTTTTTGTGGGCACTGGCATCCCATTCTGTGACTAAAGCAGCCTCTATTTAATAGCACAATAAACATTTGCACTTATTCTCATAGAAATCAGGCCTGATAAAGACACTTTTGCTGTGCATGCTCTCTGGTTTTTGTGGCACTGGCATCCCATTCTGTGACTAAAGCAGCCTCTATTTAATAGCATAATAAACATTTGCACTTATTCTCATAGAAATCAGGCCTGATAAAGACACTTTTGCTGTGCATGCTCTCTGGTTTTTGTGGCACTGGCATCCCATTCTGTGACTAAAGCAGCCTCTATTTAATAGCACAATAAACATTTGCACTTATTCTCATAGAAATCAGGCCTGATAAAGACACTTTTGCTGTGCATGCTCTCTGGTTTTTGTGGCACTGGCATCCCATTCTGTGACTAAAGCAGCCTCTATTTAATAGCATAATAAACATTTGCACTTATTCTCATAGAAATCAGGCCTGATAAAGACACTTTTGCTGTGCATGCTCTCTGGTTTTTGTGGCACTGGCATCCCATTCTGTGACTAAAGCAGCCTCTATTTAATAGCACAATAAACATTTGCACTTATTCTCATAGAAATCAGGCCTGATAAAGACACTTTTGCTGTGCATGCTCTCTGGTTTTTGTGGCACTGGCATCCCATTCTGTGACTAAAGCAGCCTCTATTTAATAGCATAATAAACATTTGCACTTATTCTCATAGAAATCAGGCCTGATAAAGACACTTTTGCTGTGCATGCTCTCTGGTTTTTGTGGCACTGGCATCCCATTCTGTGACTAAAGCAGCCTCTATTTAATAGCACAATAAACATTTGCACTTATTCTCATAGAAATCAGGCCTGATAAAGACACTTTTGCTGTGCATGCTCTCTGGTTTTTGTGGCACTGGCATCCCATTCTGTGACTAAAGCAGCCTCTATTTAATAGCATAATAAACATTTGCACTTATTCTCATAGAAATCAGGCCTGATAAAGACACTTTTGCTGTGCATGCTCTCTGGTTTTTGTGGCACTGGCATCCCATTCTGTGACTAAAGCAGCCTCTATTTAATAGCACAATAAACATTTGCACTTATTCTCATAGAAATCAGGCCTGATAAAGACACTTTTGCTGTGCATGCTCTCTGGTTTTTGTGGCACTGGCATCCCATTCTGTGACTAAAGCAGCCTCTATTTAATAGCACAATAAACATTTGCACTTATTCTCATAGAAATCAGGCCTGATAAAGACACTTTTGCTGTGCATGCTCTCTGGTTTTTGTGGCACTGGCATCCCATTCTGTGACTAAAGCAGCCTCTATTTAATAGCATAATAAACATTTGCACTTATTCTCATAGAAATCAGGCCTGATAAAGACACTTTTGCTGTGCATGCTCTCTGGTTTTTGTGGCACTGGCATCCCATTCTGTGACTAAAGCAGCCTCTATTTAATAGCATAATAAACATTTGCACTTATTCTCATAGAAATCAGGCCTGATAAAGACACTTTTGCTGTGCATGCTCTCTGGTTTTTGTGGCACTGGCATCCCATTCTGTGACTAAAGCAGCCTCTATTTAATAGCATAATAAACATTTGCACTTATTCTCATAGAAATCAGGCCTGATAAAGACACTTTTGCTGTGCATGCTCTCTGGTTTTTGTGGCACTGGCATCCCATTCTGTGACTAAAGCAGCCTCTATTTAATAGCATAATAAACATTTGCACTTATTCTCATAGAAATCAGGCCTGATAAAGACACTTTTGCTGTGCATGCTCTCTGGTTTTTGTGGCACTGGCATCCCATTCTGTGACTAAAGCAGCCTCTATTTAATAGCATAATAAACATTTGCACTTATTCTCATAGAAATCAGGCCTGATAAAGACACTTTTGCTGTGCATGCTCTCTGGTTTTTGTGGCACTGGCATCCCATTCTGTGACTAAAGCAGCCTCTATTTAATAGCATAATAAACATTTGCACTTATTCTCATAGAAATCAGGCCTGATAAAGACACTTTTGCTGTGCATGCTCTCTGGTTTTTGTGGCACTGGCATCCCATTCTGTGACTAAAGCAGCCTCTATTTAATAGCACAATAAACATTTGCACTTATTCTCATAGAAATCAGGCCTGATAAAGACACTTTTGCTGTGCATGCTCTCTGGTTTTTGTGGCACTGGCATCCCATTCTGTGACTAAAGCAGCCTCTATTTAATAGCATAATAAACATTTGCACTTATTCTCATAGAAATCAGGCCTGATAAAGACACTTTTGCTGTGCATGCTCTCTGGTTTTTGTGGCACTGGCATCCCATTCTGTGACTAAAGCAGCCTCTATTTAATAGCACAATAAACATTTGCACTTATTCTCATAGAAATCAGGCCTGATAAAGACACTTTTGCTGTGCATGCTCTCTGGTTTTTGTGGCAATGGCATCCCATTCTGTGACTAAAGCAGCCTCTATTTAATAGCATAATAAACATTTGCACTTATTCTCATAGAAATCAGGCCTGATAAAGACACTTTTGCTGTGCATGCTCTCTGGTTTTTGTGGCACTGGCATCCCATTCTGTGACTAAAGCAGCCTCTATTTAATAGCATAATAAACATTTGCACTTATTCTCATAGAAATCAGGCCTGATAAAGACACTTTTGCTGTGCATGCTCTCTGGTTTTTGTGGCACTGGCATCCCATTCTGTGACTAAAGCAGCCTCTATTTAATAGCATAATAAACATTTGCACTTATTCTCATAGAAATCAGGCCTGATAAAGACACTTTTGCTGTGCATGCTCTCTGGTTTTTGTGGCACTGGCATCCCATTCTGTGACTAAAGCAGCCTCTATTTAATAGCATAATAAACATTTGCACTTATTCTCATAGAAATCAGGCCTGATAAAGACACTTTTGCTGTGCATGCTCTCTGGTTTTTGTGGCACTGGCATCCCATTCTGTGACTAAAGCAGCCTCTATTTAATAGCATAATAAACATTTGCACTTATTCTCATAGAAATCAGGCCTGATAAAGACACTTTTGCTGTGCATGCTCTCTGGTTTTTGTGGCACTGGCATCCCATTCTGTGACTAAAGCAGCCTCTATTTAATAGCATAATAAACATTTGCACTTATTCTCATAGAAATCAGGCCTGATAAAGACACTTTTGCTGTGCATGCTCTCTGGTTTTTGTGGCACTGGCATCCCATTCTGTGACTAAAGCAGCCTCTATTTAATAGCACAATAAACATTTGCACTTATTCTCATAGAAATCAGGCCTGATAAAGACACTTTTGCTGTGCATGCTCTCTGGTTTTTGTGGCACTGGCATCCCATTCTGTGACTAAAGCAGCCTCTATTTAATAGCATAATAAACATTTGCACTTATTCTCATAGAAATCAGGCCTGATAAAGACACTTTTGCTGTGCATGCTCTCTGGTTTTTGTGGCACTGGCATCCCATTCTGTGACTAAAGCAGCCTCTATTTAATAGCACAATAAACATTTGCACTTATTCTCATAGAAATCAGGCCTGATAAAGACACTTTTGCTGTGCATGCTCTCTGGTTTTTGTGGCAATGGCATCCCATTCTGTGACTAAAGCAGCCTCTATTTAATAGCATAATAAACATTTGCACTTATTCTCATAGAAATCAGGCCTGATAAAGACACTTTTGCTGGCCAAAGGCCTACTGGACCCTGCCAGCTCGATTCCTGCCCGGGGCATCCCATTCTGTGACTAAAGCAGCCTCTGTTTAAGACCATATAAGCATTTGCTCTTATCATATTTGAAATTAGGCCTGATAAAGACACTTTTGCTGGGCATAGCACAACTTGTCCCTGCCAGGTGTACTTACTGCTGGTTTTTAGGGCATCCCATTCTGTGACTACACCAGCCTCTATTTAAGAACCTAACCATTTGCACCTATTCTAATTGAAATTAGGCATGATAAAGACACTTTTGCTGTGCATAGTCTTACTGCTGCCTGCCAGGTGCTCTCTGGTTTTTGGGACATCCCATTCTGTAACATACCATTAGCCTCTGCATTAACTGTAAGCTGCACAGTTATTTAAAGAAATTTGGCCTGTATGAGCCTGCTAACACACTGCTGCTGTGTGCATATATACTGATCTCAAGTCTGCTTTGGGGCATCCCATTCTGTAACATACCATTAGCCTCTGCATTAACTGTAAGCTGCACATTTATTTAAAGAAATTTGGCCTGTATGAGCCTGCTAACACACTGCTGCTGTGTGCATATATACTGATCTCAAGTCTGCTTTGGGGCATCCCATTCTGTAACATACCATTAGCCTCTGCATTAACTGTAAGCTGCACAGTTATTTAAAGAAATTTGGCCTGTATGAGCCTGCTAACACACTGCTGCTGTGTGCATATATACTGATCTCAAGTCTGCTTGGGGCATCCCATTCTGTAACATACCATTAGCCTCTGCATTAACTGTAAGCTGCACAGTTATTTAAAGAAATTTGGCCTGTATGAGCCTGCTAACACACTGCTGCTGTGTGCATATATACTGATCTCAAGTCAGCTTGGGGCATCCCATTCTGTAACATACCATTAGCCTCTGCATTAACTGTAAGCTGCACAGTTATTTAAAGAAATTTGGCCTGTATGAGCCTGCTAACACACTGCTGCTGTGTGCATATATACTGATCTCAAGTCTGCTTTGGGGCATCCCATTCTGTAACATACCATTAGCCTCTGCATTAACTGTAAGCTGCACAGTTATTTAAAGAAATTTGGCCTGTATGAGCCTGCTAACACACTGCTGCTGTGTGCATATATACTGATCTCAAGTCTGCTTGGGGCATCCCATTCTGTAACATACCATTAGCCTCTGCATTAACTGTAAGCTGCACAGTTATTTAAAGAAATTTGGCCTGTATGAGCCTGCTAACACACTGCTGCTGTGTGCATATATACTGATCTCAAGTCTGCTTGGGGCATCCCATTCTGTAACATACCATTAGCCTCTGCATTAACTGTAAGCTGCACAGTTATTTAAAGAAATTTGGCCTGTATGAGCCTGCTAACACACTGCTGCTGTGTGCATATATACTGATCTCAAGTCAGCTTGGGGCATCCCATTCTGTAACATACCATTAGCCTCTGCATTAACTGTAAGCTGCACAGTTATTTAAAGAAATTTGGCCTGTATGAGCCTGCTAACACACTGCTGCTGTGTGCATATATACTGATCTCAAGTCTGCTTTGGGGCATCCCATTCTGTAACATACCATTAGCCTCTGCATTAACTGTAAGCTGCACAGTTATTTAAAGAAATTTGGCCTGTATGAGCCTGCTAACACACTGCTGCTGTGTGCATATATACTGATCTCAAGTCTGCTTGGGGCATCCCATTCTGTAACATACCATTAGCCTCTGCATTAACTGTAAGCTGCACAGTTATTTAAAGAAATTTGGCCTGTATGAGCCTGCTAACACACTGCTGCTGTGTGCATATATACTGATCTCAAGTCTGCTTGGGGCATCCCATTCTGTAACATACCATTAGCCTCTGCATTAACTGTAAGCTGCACAGTTATTTAAAGAAATTTGGCCTGTATGAGCCTGCTAACACACTGCTGCTGTGTGCATATATACTGATCTCAAGTCTGCTTTGGGGCATCCCATTCTGTAACATACCATTAGCCTCTGCATTTACTGTAAGCTGCACATTTATTTAAAGAAATTTGGCCTGTATGAGCCTGCTAACACACTGCTGCTGTGTGCATATATACTGATCTCAAGTCTGCTTTGGGGCATCCCATTCTGTAACATACCATTAGCCTCTGCATTTACTGTAAGCTGCACATTTATTTAAAGAAATTTGGCCTGTATGAGCCTGCTAACACACTGCTGCTGTGTGCATATATACTGATCTCAAGTCTGCTTTGGGGCATCCCATTCTGTAACATACCATTAGCCTCTGCATTTACTGTAAGCTGCACATTTATTTAAAGAAATTTGGCCTGTATGAGCCTGCTAACACACTGCTGCTGTGTGCATATATACTGATCTCAAGTCAGCTTGGGGCATCCCATTCTGTAACATACCATTAGCCTCTGCATTAACTGTAAGCTGCACAGTTATTTAAAGAAATTTGGCCTGTATGAGCCTGCTAACACACTGCTGCTGTGTGCATATATACTGATCTCAAGTCTGCTTGGGGCATCCCATTCTGTAACATAACATAACCTACCTACCATACTAAGCAGCTCTCTTATTTAAACTAAGCAGGCCTCTTGGAGGCTGAGTGTCCACTTTTGGGTGTGCATTTATATTCGGTTTCATATACAGTGGGGTATCCCAATTTGTAAGATAACCTACCCCAACCATGTAAACTAAATAGGCCTGTTGCAGCCTGAGTTTCTCTGCTTGCGTATGGCCTGCATTACAATCTGTCTCTTTCAATGACACTGCTGCCTGTGGTATCCCAATTTGTAAGATAACCTACCCCAACCATGTAAACTAAAGGTTACGTCCTTCCAGAAGGAAAACTTATGCCGAACACTATTTTTGTTAGGGGCATTGACCTTTGGATTGATCGGCATGAAATTAATTTTTTTTTTTCAAAGTATGGCGCTGTGAAGAAGGTCAAAATGATGTCTCATACTTGGATTATTGTTACTTTTTGTTCAGCTTGAAATATAACAGGCCACACGGGCATCCCAAGGCACATGCTATTTTAAACCTATCTGTTATACAACATAAGCGTTGATCAGGCTACTTCAGTTTGCACTTGTTTTTGACTGATTTTAATAAACCAGGCCGCAGGGCACCCCAAAGCTGCACCTTGCACCCTATCTGGTATACAACATAAGCGTTGATCAGCATCAGCTTCATTAAGCTACTTCAGTTTGCACTTCCTTTTTGACTGCTTTCATTTAACCAGGCCGCAGGGCACCCCAAAGCTGCACCTTGCACCCTACCTGTTTATACTAAATAAGCATCTACAGCCTCAGCTTTATTAAGTTATTGCATTTTGAATTGGTTTTGGTCTGCTTTAAATACACCAGGCCGCAGGGCATCCCAAACCTGCATGTTGCACCCCATCTGTTATACTAAATAAGCGTTGATCAGCATCAGCTTTATTAAGCTATTGCATTTTGCATTGGTTTTTGTACTGCTGCCAAAACACTAGCCCATATGGGCATCCCAAACCAGCACATGTCACCCTATCTGTTATACTAAATAAGCTTCTACAGGCCCTTTTTTTATTTATTTATTTTTATTTATATAGAGCTGCAATAGCTTATATTGTGAGGTTAATTTGCCATTTTTCAGCATAATATAGAGCAGCCCCTGTGTAAATCTGAGGGGCAATAGCTTATATAGTGAGGTAAATTTGCCATTTTGCTTCGTTATATAGAGCAGGCCCTGTGTAAATCTGAGGGGCAATAGCTTATATTGTGAGGTAAATTTGCCATTTTGCAGCATAATATAGAGCAGCCCCTGTGTAAATCTGAGGGGCAATAGCTTATATTGTGAGGTAAATTTGCCACTTTGCAGCATAATATAGAGCAGCCCCTGTGTAAATCTGAGGGGCAATAGCTCATATAGTGAGGTAAATTTGCCATTTTGCTTCGTTATATAGAGCAGCCCAGTTGCCATCTAAATCAACTACTGTCCGGCCAGTACAGCTTTTCCAGGGCAAACTCTGCTAGTTGCGGGCACAAGTCAAGTTTGGCTTCCCAGCAAATCCAGTGGATCTTGAAGGTGTGTTGGCATGGTCATGTCAAGGTATGACATGACCTGCTGTTTGAGGTCCAGCTCCAGGTCTTCCTGCTGCTCATGAGTAGACTCACTATGCGGGTGTAGAAAGCTACTCACTAGCGACTGAAGACTGAGGCTGCTGCTGATGGAGCTGCTGCTGCTGCTCCTTCCACCCCCCCAGCAGCCATGGCAGTGGAAGGTGATCGCAGAGGTCCCCCCGAGTCAGACCTGCGGGAGTATGGGCCATGGCGCAGATAGACATCGCCCAACTGACTACGTGGGATGTCTCTGTAGTAGGTCAGTTTGTCCTCCCTCTCAGTGGGCGTAAAAAATGCCCCCATTTTGTGCCGGAAGCGAGGGTCCAATAAGTTGGAGAGCCAGAAGTCTTCCCGCTGACAAATGGAGACAATTCTGCGCTCACTAGTACGCAAGCATGTGAGCATGCATCGTGCCATTTGTGCAAATGACTCGGAGGGACTACCTGTCTCCATCTCCACTGTAAACTGCCACGGTGTGTCTGGGTCCTCTGTCTCACCTTACTCACAACCCTCTAGCTCCTGTGGCTGCTCCTGCTCCTCCTCTTCTGTCAGATGACTAGATAAAATGGTCATTTTGTGAAACCTAAACTGTGGTTTGCTTTGCCCCACCCCCTCCTCCTCCTCCACTTCAGCCCCCACAGGCTTCATGTGGCTGTGAAATGTATGTGCCATGTCTCCAGTGCCCTGACCAGCCATGGTTTCCAACATGTGTTGTAGTACATGAAGCAGTGGAATCTAATCGTTCATCTCATAGTCCTGGCAACTGACTAATAACGTAGCTTCCTCAAAGGGCCTGAGCAAACGGTCGGTGTCACGTATGAGCTGCCAATGGTTTACATTGAATTTACACAGGTGTCCCCCTATCCGTTTGGATCATCCAGAAATCCGTGATGGCTTTTCTCTGTTCCTATAGTGCAGTGGTCCTCAACCCTGTCCTCAAGGCCCACCAACAAGTCATGTTTTTTGGATCTCCAAATAGCCAGCTCTATTGCTCTGCAGCTGCACTAATTACTCCACCTGTGCATCTTTGTGGAGATCTGCAAAACCTGGCCTGTTGGTGGGCCTTGAGGACAGGGTTGGGGACCACTGCTATAGTGGATCCTGCATATGGAGGGTGGAATTCCAACGGGTGGAAACATCGCAAATCAGACTATGGTGGGGTACACCGTTGTGACGCTGAGGCTCAATAGGGTTGTGCTTCGTGGTGTAGGAGTGCCAGAAGTGCATGCTAACTTTCTTTCCTGTTGTTCTTTCAGATGGGGGCAAGACTTAAAAACTAGACTGAACACGTGTGCCATGTGAGGACGCATGACTTTGGCTTCCTTGTCGCAGCGCAAACAAGATGTTCTTCCAAGTGTAATGCAGCAGGCTGGACTTATGGTGACGCTGTCTGAGAGGAGAAATCCCTCAGACATCAAGATTAAAAATTCCAAGAATTTTTGAGGGCTAATTATTCAGAGGCAAATGATAGCTAGTTGTTTCTGATTTAATTACAAGGTGGAAACACACCCTCAAACAAAACTTCACTTTGGCAATACTATTGCATTTGTCTATTCATAATTTTATGTATATACACTAACTAACCTACTTTTTCTCCCCAGGATGCTGCATGAAACACTGCCACATCGCTGAGTAGCTGATTTTTCCGAACAACAGTCCGCAATAATCTGCTGCTGCTGCCGCCGCCACCGCCGCAGACTCCAGGGACCCTCTTCCACTACCTCGGCTTGCAACACCTCCTCCCACGACACTCTCCTCATCACTAATTGCCGGCTACTGGAAGAAGAGGCGAGTGTCTCCTCCACTTCTTGGCTGGGCAGTAGCTGCTGAATTTTATGATTATCAGATCTTCATCAATGGATAGTGGAGCTGAACCCAAAGCATAACAGACAGACAGTTGACTGGGGGTGTCAGATGCCACTTGTGATGCAGTGGACTGCTTTTGCAGCACTTCGAGACAAAGTTGCTTCATTGGCTGACACAATGACTGGTAAATCTGTGGAACATATGGTTTACAAGCAAGAATAACCATTTGTTTTTATATGAAAAAGACCCTGGTTTATACAGACTTTTTTTTTCCAGAGACTGCCCTGCGTGGAAATGAATGGCGCTTGGATCATCCAAGCTTTCCTCCCAACAATGCCTGATGTATTCCAGTAGATTGATGATGGGGCCAGACCTACACTAAAGAAAGATGGATCGTGCAAAACAGATTTAAGGCGCTGCTCTCCAGTTACAGACATTCCTCCGCATCGGACCACAAGTAAGTATTGATAAAAAATCCTTTCCGTTACTCTTACTTTTTATTAATATTCTTCGGATAAGACGGATCAGACATGATTCCAGATTAAAAATTCCAAGAATTTTTGAGGGCTAATTAGTCAGAGGCAATGATACCTTCTTGTTTCTGATTTAATTAAAAGGTGGAAACACACCCTCAAACAAAACTTCACTTTGGCAATACTTTTGCATTTGTTTATTCATAATTTTATGTAGATATTACTAACTAAGCTACTTTTTCTCCACATGACTCTCCACAGGGTGTGATTCATCCAATTTTTGGGCTCCTGAAGCCAACCCCAGTGTCTCTTTAAAGTAATATTTGGGCTCCTGCTGCTGCCAACTCCAGGGTGTGATTCATCAAATTTTTGGGCTCCTGAAGCCAACCCCAGTGTCTCTTTATAGTAATATTTGGGCTCCTGCTGCTGCTGCTGCCAACTCCAGGGTGTGATTCATCCAATTTTTGGGCTCCTGAAGCCAACCCCAGTGTATATTTGGGCTCCTGCTGCTGCTGCTGCCAACTCCAGGGTGTGAATCATCCAATTTTTGGGCTCCTGAAGCCAACTCCAGGGTCTCTTTAAAGTAATGTTTGGGCTCCTGCTGCTGCTGCCAACTTCTGCCAACTCCAGGGTGTGATTCATCCAATTTTTGGGCTCCTGAAGCCAACTCCAGTGTATATTTGGGCTCCTGCTGCTGCTACTGTCAACTCCTGCCAACTCCAGGGTGTGATTCATCCAATTTTTGGGCTCCTGAGGCCAACTCCAGTGTATATTTGGGCTCCTGCTGCTGCTACTGTCAACTCCTGCCAACTCCAGGGTGTGATTCATCCAATTTTTGGGCTCCTGAAGCCAACTCCAGTGTATATTTGGGCTCCTGCTGCTGCTACTGCCAACTTCTGCCAACTCCAGGGTGTGATTCATCCAATTTTTGGGCTCCTGAAGCCAACTCCAGTGTATATTTGGGCTCCTGCTGCTACTACTGCCAACTTCTGCCAACTCCAGGGTGTGATTCATCCAATTTTTGGGCTCCTGAGGCCAACTCCAGTGTATATTTGGGCTCCTGCTGCTACTACTGCCAACTTCTGCCAACTCCAGGGTGTGATTCATCCAATTTTTGGGCTCCTGAGGCCAACTCCAGTGTATATTTGGGCTCCTGCTGCTGCTGCTGCCAACTTCTGCCAACTCCAGGGTGTGATTCATCCAATTTTTGGGCTCCTGAAGCCAACTCCAGTGTATATTTGGGCTCCTGCTGCTACTACTGTCAACTCCTGCCAACTCCAGGGTGTGATTCATCCAATTTTTGGGCTCCTGAAGCCAACTCCAGTGTATATTTGGGCTCCTGCTGCTGCTGCTGCCAACTTCTGCCAACTCCAGGGTGTGATTCATCCAATTTTTGGGCTCCTGAGGCCAACTCCAGTGTATATTTGGGCTCCTGCTGCTGCTGCTGCCAACTTCTGCCAACTCCAGGGTGTGATTCATCCAATTTTTGGGCTCCTGAGGCCAACTCCAGTGTATATTTGGGCTCCTGCTGCTACTACTGTCAACTCCTGCCAACTCCAGGGTGTGATTCATCCAATTTTTGGGCTCCTGAGGCCAACTCCAGTGTATATTTGGGCTCCTGCTGCTGCTGCTGCCAACTTCTGCCAACTCCAGGGTGTGATTCATCCAATTTTTGGGCTCCTGAGGCCAACTCCAGTGTATATTTGGGCTCCTGCTCCTGCTGCTGCCAACTTCTGCCAACTCCAGGGTGTGATTCATCCAATTTTTGGGCTCCTGAAGCCAACTCCAGTGTATATTTGGGCTCCTGCTGCTGCTGCCAACTTCTGCCAACTCCAGGGTGTGATTCATCCAATTTTTGGGCTCCTGAGGCCAACTCCAGTGTATATTTGGGCTCCTTCTGCCCCTCATAGTGATGCCACTTCAACTCTCTGCAATTGTGCCGCTCTGCGATTCTATTAGCGATGCCTCTGATCTGCATGTGATATTTCTTCAAAGTATTATTTAACAAACCCAGCACGCATCCTGTGCGTGTTACAGCAAGGCTGAATGGTTTACAACCCTATTGAGGCTGTAGGAGGCTCAGAAATAGCCGTTTTTAATAGCGATTCGTCGCGAATTTATTCGGGTCGAAACGATTTTTGTCGGAAAATTCGGCGAATCAGTCGAATCGAATTTTTCAAAAGTTCGCTCATCTCTAGCCGGCGGTCATTACCTTCCCTCCCTTACAACAAAGGTGGGCCTGGCTTGGAGGATTTCATATGGCAGTCTGGAGGGGTGAGAGTTGGCTATTCTTAACCAGATTGTATTTGCGATTTTTTAACTGAATTGTGTTTCATTGGCTTCTTAATAAATGTGCGTTAGCTGTTTAACAGTGCTGCGCTATTGGTTTTTTTGTGTTTTATCCACATGCTAAACCATATGGGAGTGGTTTAAGGCCTCGCTCTTTTCGTTTGGATAACCTCCTGTGGCAGATTTGATTATTATCCACATGGTGGATTGATCGGTTGCATTGGCCCCATGATTTGGTCTTATATTGGCATTCAACTTACCTGGCTCCAGTAAGAGTTCACTTTTGAAGTACAACGTCTGTACTGGAAGCTGCATGCACCGTGGGATCATAATTTAAAATACTTATTATTTGGTTTCTAAGCTCTGTGTTTATTTCCGGATTATTCTAATTGGACCTAAAAGTGAGATTTAAGTTTCACACGTTGAGCTGGAAGTTGTTTTAAGGAAAAAATAGTTGTATTTAGACTACGAGCATGTTATTTCACTTGTTGGTCTTTTGGAGGCAAACCGATTGTTTCTTGGAATTGTGAGAACGTCATAATATTATCCCCCTGAAGACAATCTGCAATATACCTCACTCCTTTAGGCTGCCACATAGAAAAAATCTGAGGAGATAGCATAGCTGGCTGAAACATGGGATTGTTCCAAAAAGACAGGAGAGGTTAGTTATTTAATTCTGTCCCAAATCGAAAGTGAATGCACAACAATAGGATTAATTATATCAGCACGTGCCTGCAGAGTCATCCATAAAAGATTATCAATGGCAAGAGGAGACACAATTCCAACCTTTATACGCACCCAAAGAGGAATATCCCACATCGCATGGTATGTAGCAAGCTGTGCAATTTGTGCCACCTGATAATACTTATGGAGATTAGTACCTAGACCCCTAATCGCCTTTGGTCTCAAAAGTATCCCCTTAGCAAGCCTAGGTCTCTTCCCATCTCATATAAATTTAAGTACCGTACTTTTCGCCCTATAAGACGTATAAAACAGGCCACGCCCAACCAGAAGTCGAAAAACAGGCATTTTGGGAGCTTGAGCTGGCAAGCAGCAGAGGCAGTAATATGGGTGTGTGTGTTCACAGTAGACAGCTGTGTGGGAGCTGGGGAATGTGTTTGTTTTTTACAGGGAGGGGCATGCTGCACACGGCCTGTATTTGGGATGCCAGTACAATGCCTGTAATTGGGATGTCCAGAAACTGCCTGTAATTGGGATGTCCGCACATTGCCTGCAATTGGGATGTATGCACACTGCCTGTAATTGGGGTGCCCACACACTGCCTGCAAATGGGATGCCCGCACACTGCCTGCAATTGGGATGACCGCACACTGCATGTATTTGGGAGGACCACACACTGCCTGTAATGTTGGATGCCTGTAAACTGCCTGTAATTGGAATGCCTTACAATGCCTGTAATGTGGGATACCACTCACTGCCTGTAATGTGGGATACCCCTCACTGCCTTTAATGCGGGAAAAGCGCACTGCCAGAGCATATGCATAATAGGCTAGATTCAGAGAGACAAAAAAAGACTTTTTTTTTTTTAAATGTCCCGCTCTCGTATGAGTGTGCGAGCGATTCTATGCATGCATTGCAATCCTTCTTTAAAGTTTCCGTCCGTTCGTACAGCAGAGTACGAATACGAGGATGTCATTTTCCAGCGTGACTTTTCCGTTTCATTTTCTTATGTTACAACGTAGGCTTTCGTTTTTGCCCTTTTCCCATCGTCTCCTCCCACAAATCCTTTACGTTTCCCTTTTTCAATAAATAATCATCCAGACGGAAATCCGATCTAGCGCCTGCGCACTACAAACTTAACTCATTAAAGTGTTCGCCTACATATTTGCCACCCTCAATTCTACTACAATGTTTAGCTAAATCACTTAGTGCTATCCTCCATCTTCCCTTTTGGACCCTTAAAGCTCACCCAAACCACTTCTCGGTTAGGTTCTTCTTCCATTTTAGCCCCCTAAAACTTACCCGAATCATTTCTCGGTCATGTGAATATTCATCTTTAAATATTTCTGGGCCCATTAGTTT
The DNA here is from genome assembly GCA_027917425.1 of Gastrophryne carolinensis. Classification (NCBI taxonomy): domain Eukaryota; kingdom Metazoa; phylum Chordata; class Amphibia; order Anura; family Microhylidae; genus Gastrophryne; species Gastrophryne carolinensis. The sequence goes on from JAQIHN010000735.1 coordinate 16,519, forward strand.
TGTGTTAATGTATTTTGTAAATGAAATGACACTGAAACTTTTATTTTTTTTTTCCAACATAAAATATAAAATATTAAAATATTTTGAAAATGTTAAATTTTTACAACTATAAAAAACTAAATACATAGCAATGGCAGGCCACAGAACATTATTCTTCATCTGTGGTCCCCAACGAGTCGCGCAGCTCCTGCATCTCACCCACCAACTGAAGGACCCTGACATTCAGTTGTGCCACTCTGGCACGTGTGGTCCTTGTTAAAAAACGTAAATTAAATTATTGGTGTAACCTTGTTGGGGTCATACTGCAGTGCCCCCCCCCCCTGTATGGTCTAAACACCTAAATCTAGACTTCAAAAGCCCGAAGGCCCTCGCCACCACGGCCCGGGTTTTGCATAGGACCCGATTAGAGAACTCCTGCCCCGCATTCTGCAGGCAAAGAACGGGCATCAGGAGCAAGGGCAGGAGTGGATATCCAGAATCCCCTGAAAGAATTTAAGCAACAATATTGTTTAACATGTCATCAAGGGCTAAAAACAGCCATAGGTTAAGACATGAGTCATCAACTATATTCATTGCCATACAGTGAAAATGGTTCGATGGAATGTGAGCAAACTTACCCAGGAGCCATCCACCATATAATTCTCCAGAATCCTGACGAAATAAGCCAGAGCTCTGCAATATATAAGCATCATGGGATGACCCTGGATGCCCTGGAAGAACACTGAGGAATCGCATAGCTGGACCAAACACTGCTTGTATGTTGTGCGAGTGGCACATCTTGTGGTTCCTGCAACAAAATATAAAATAATTACACAAAGCAAAGGTAACCAACTAAAACAATAACTCCTACAACAAATTAAGATTCAAGTTCAACAATCCAAATATAATTCACAAAGGACATAAGTCTAAAAAAATATACCAATTATATAGATGTGTGGGAAAATAAAGGTTTACATGCTAAGGACTAATTATGGTCAGCATTAAAATGCTTCTATAAGACATACATGAAATGTATTGATTTAGGTATGCATTGCTTTACAATTTATGGCCTCGGCCATGCTGATACATGTAATGCCTTGGAGCTCAAGGCGCGCAGACTCCTCCACATAGCCGCAAAACATGTTCAACAATAGCAATCCGAGGCCTCAAAGGTCCCGTAAGTGGATCGCAAATGAAACGGGTTTATAGGGTGGTGGTCCCTCGGCAATCAGCTCTCTGAATCAGACGCAAGCCCATCCCAACAACGTAATTTATCTGAACGAACGAAAAATATCAGATTTTGTTGGGAAAATGATCCGAACTAACCCAAATGATCCGATTTGCTTTCGTTCATCGAAAGTGCATATACGCATTTTCCCGAACGTTCGTACGAATGAAAAATGGCAGCTACGGAAGTCCAGATGAATGTGTCTCTGAATCGAGCCTATTGTCTGTAATAGAGTCACTGGGAGGGGGGTATTTTAGCACAACATTTGGTTCAGAATATTTTATTTCCTATTTTTCTCCTCCAAATCCAAGTCTTATAGGGTGCAAAATACTGTACTTTCTACTGCAAACTGTTGAGGTACTTTTGCCTGCAAGACTCTAGCATAGTATAAAAACTTTGGGATAAAAGTCATCTTTATGGCACTTATTCTGCAGTTTGAAATCCTTTCATTGGGCCAATAAGTCACTTAGTTGCCTCAACAGCGGTGAATAATTAAGAGAAAACAACTGATGATAATTTGAAGTTGAAAAAAGCCCTAATTTTTTAAGACGGCCTGTTTCCCACTTAAAGATAAACAAATTTGACATTCTAACCCAAATATCCTCTGGGACTGTAATGTTGAGAGCCCTGGGTTTTGCCGAAATAACCTCCAGCCCCGAGAGAGCAGCAAATGTTTCTAAAACCTGAAATAAATTAGGGATTGTTATTAATGGTTTGGTGATTAATAAAATAACATCATCTGTAAACATATATATTTTATGCGAAGTCCCTGACAACTCAAAACTAGTTATATCTCCTGACTCCCTGGGTGTGCAAGAGACTCCATCACCAGGGCGAGAAGTAGGGGTGATAGCAGGCAGCCCTGCTGGGTGCCTCTCTCCAAATGAAAAGCTTGGGGTTTAAAACCACAATATTTAACAAAAGCGCGAGGAGCCGCGTAAAGGGCTCTCAAACTAGACAGGAACCCGGAGCCAAAGCCCCAACAAGGGCTGATAACTGAAATAAACAATTCCAAGACACCAAGTCAAATGCTTTCCTCACATCAAGTGAGAGAAGCATTGTTGGCTTTTTACTCTGTCCGGCTGCATGAATAACATGAGTGATCCTCTATATATTGCCCCCAGCTTGTCGCCCTGGGATGAAGCCCATTTGATCTTTACCAAACAAGGCCGGCAGAAAATACGATAATCTATCCGCTAAAATGTTTGCATAAACTTTAATATCCAAGTTTAAATGAAATTGCCTAAAGTTTGACCATACCTAATGGTCCCAATCCCTTGAAAAAGCCCCCCATCTGATTTTGTTAAAAGCGGCTAACATCCTTGGTGCCAAAATATCCACCAATTTCTAAAAATAAACAGCGACAACCCATCGGGTCCCGGAAACTTGTTAATTTTTAACCTATTTTAGCTTTTTTTTTTTTTATATAATTCTTTATTTCCTTAAATGGTTTACAAAGTATCAGACATTCCGCCTTGCAAGACGGTTAAGAGAAACATATAGATATGCACAAAAGCATGTAAATAATGACAACCTCTACGACAAGGGTAAATGCATATATATTGAAATCTTTTACTAAGCTTCCCCAGGGCACTTCCCCAGGGGCGCCCCAGACAACATGCCATCTAGGTCTCAAGCGTACTGCTACAGACGGCGCTCCCCTCCAGGCGAGCACTGCCTAATCACCCACGGAGTTAATCCAGGGCCTCCCGAGGTCGTACTCCATGCCCGATCTTGTGACTGCCCTTCTGAGGTACCCCCGAGGAGTGCCCACCACTAAAAGACAAGAGAAGAAAAGGGGAGACCTCATCCCGTAGCACCTTATATTACCCGTGTGCTGCGTTTATTATCCACCTAATACATGAGTAATTAAGAGAAGAAAGAAGAGAAAGAGGAGAAGAAAAAGAAAAATCAGGACAAGACTAACAATATACAGGTGGGCTCAGGGGGGAGGGGTCAAGGGAGGGTGGCTGCGTGTCTCAGCATCCTGTCAGAGGTACCCTGTCAGGAAACCCTTTTTAGCTTTTATCGCTTCCTCTAAACAAAAATCACAATCTAAGGCGTCCCTTGCCTCTTGTGAGAGCGGAGGCAAACTTATGTTCTGAAAGCACTAAATGAATTCACCAGAAATGGTCGTGACTGAAGCAGAGTAAATCTTTTGAAGTTGTGCGGTGAAAATCTCAACTCTCTTCAGGTTGCTAGTTGGAGCAACCCTGGCGTCTTTCAATTTTATTGGTTTGTAAAGTTGACCCAGGGTTCTAAGCTTGTGCGCCAAGCAGGTGTCTGGTTTATTGGCTTTAACATAATATTTATGTCTGATCCATATTTAACAATTCCCTGCTTTCGCTGCTAAGGCAAGATTTAAATAATTTGATGCTCTTTGGAGACTGGACCAAAACCCATGTCGATCTATAAGATTCCCAGGCCGATCCATTCCCTCCCCCCAAGGCATCCAAAATCGGGATGCCCCGTTGTGTGAAAGCCCCAGATCGTCTCATACACTTAACTTGTTTCCCTGTCCAACCGTGCATGAGCGAGCCGAGGCCGCATCCCCACTATGCCTCTAGTAAGGCGTGTGCCCGCACCAGGCATTTGAGAATGGCCGACGCGGACATTGTCCCTGTTAGGAGGTAGCAAGGGATGCGTCTGCCAGCGCTCAGATCTGCTCGCCTTGGATGATTGAACAAGGGCCCACGCAGGCGCCATAGGATCGGGAAAGGATGAGTTTGTTTCAGCAACCTGAGGGGCTCACACAGCAGGGTACCCCCAATCAGGTGCAAGGACCAGAACCCAGGATAGTCAAAGTCCTGGGTTTTTGTCCACTTTAAACAAAAAAAGCCATAAAATCAAAAGAGAACATCTGCTTACATAAGGGCAGACTCTAGACCTAGAATACTCTCACCCCAATTTTAACAACCAGGGTTTGTACATCCCCTAAACGGCATATGGTCACAAGGAATCTAATCTGTATAGGTCTTATTTTAAAGCAGAACTATACACTCCCAGAGGGAAAGTGCTTTTATAATTTCAACCCCCTAACACTTTGACCTGAGCATTGAGGAAAAGGAGCTTGCAATTTTGCCCAAGCAGATTACTGCTCTTTAGTACCTCCTCACCCTGTGTGCCAGGACCCCACCCTGTGTGCCAGGACCCCACCCTGTGTGCCAGGACATCATCCTGTGTGCCAGGACCTCATTCTGTGGGCCACAACCTCATCCTGTGTGCCACGACCTCATTCTGTGTGCCAGGGCCCCACCCTGTGTGCCAGGACCCCACCCTGTCTACCAGGACCCCATCCTGTGTGCCAGGACCCCATCCTGTGTGCCAGGACCCCATCCTATGTGCCATGACCTCATTGTGTGCCAGGGCCCCGCCGTGTGTGCCAGGACCCCACCCGGCCTACCAGGACCTCATCCTGTGTGCCAGGACCCCACCCTGTGTGCCAGGACCACACCCTGAGCACCAGGACCTCATCCTGTGTGCCAGAACCCCACCCTGTGTGCCAGGACCCCACCCTGTCTGCCAGGACCTCATCCTGTGTGCCAGGATCCCACCCTGTGTGCCAGGGCCCCACCCTGTCTGCCACGAACTCATCCTGTGTGACAGGACCCCACCCTGTGTGCCAAAACCCCCACCCTGTGTACCAGGACTTCATCCTATGTGCCAGGACCCCACCCTGTGTGCCAGGACCCTGCCCTCCACACTGTGTCAGCATTTACCACTCAAATAACTACCAAAATATCAACCAAAAGCATTGCATGATGGGTACAGGGATCTACAAACATCAGAAGAATTAGGCTGGGTCAGGGGAACAGTTGAGCAGTTTTCTACTTCCACATTCACAATTATGTCATAGCCGATTCCCCTAAATAAATAAGCCTGGCTGAATTTTCTAGTACAAGGTGTATAAGTGGCCTTCCCCACTAGATTTGTATTATTGGACCATTTTTCTCTTGTAACACGTATTTACATGGATTTGATGACCCTGGATCATTCCGCTGAGGTGTGTTGACATTCACATGAAGGTTGTGCTTTTGTTTCTCTGCTTTTTTTTTCATTTTATTACCTCGCCTTGATTTCTGAAGCGCTTCGCCTTTCTCACATTAAGGCTTTGTTTTGCCAATTGTTCCTGAACAAGTTGTTTTTAAATTTGATATATTTAATAGCAGAATAGACAAAGACCCTCCTGCACATGAGCACTGTTCTTCTGCAGCTTCTCCACACCCTCCAAACTGCATTCCAAATTATCTGCCCTGGTTAAATTTTTTTACTGATTTTGACTTTCCTGGGTTTTAGTCCTTACCCCCGGGGCACCCCAATCGGAGGGCCGGGAGATGCCACAAGTCTTTCTGCCATCTTGTGGATGTATTACCCATGTGTAAGGAATATTCTGGAACAGGACGTGCTGTAAACGTATAATACCAATCACAGAATTTTATTTTTGTTGTTTGTTTGTTGTTTTTTTTAATTCGCCCGATAAGACGCGTTGACATTTCCCTCTAACTTTTGGGTGGAAATAAGTGCGTCTTATATGGTTAAAAATGCGGTAAACACGTCGGCTAATGAGAGGAAGAGTCACTTATCCAGCCGAACTGAATAAAACTCCCACCATGTTACAAGAATTCCAGAATTCTGGGAAAAGAAAACACCCTACAGGGAAGAGACTTGGACTCACACAAGGCAATGTAAGCATGCCAGACCCTGTAATAGATAAAAGACGAGGACTTCTTCCTAGTCCTAATCATGGTATCAACAACAGAAGCAAGTAACCCCTTTTCCATCAAGATGGAGGTTTCAGCAGCCAAGCCGTTAAAGCCAGCGTTTGTAAATTGGGGTGGCGTAGCTGCCCCTGAGTGAGGAGATCTGAATCCTTGGGCAAGACGTACCGGTCTACTGCCAACTGCACGACGTCTGCGAACCAAACCCTTCTTGGCCAACAAGGGGCCACCAGGATGGCAGGTACCTGCTCCTGGACTATCTTGCGCATGACCCTGCCCAGGAGAGGAAACAGAGGGAACACATAGAGAAGCCGAAACTTCTTCCAAGGAATAGCCAATGCATCCGTGGCGAAGGCCAGAGGAACCTGAGAGAGAGAGACAAATCTGGGAAGTTTGTGATTGTGACGAAACGCAAACAGGTCCACGTCCGGCTGACCCCAGCGGTGACACAAGCAGAGAAGACCCGGTTGTTGAGGGACCATTCCCCCATACAAGACCTCCCCCTGCTCAGGGAGTCCGCCTCCTGGTTCTCCACCCCCGGAATGTAGTCTGCTGAGATGCCGGGAACATGATGTTCCGCACAAGACAGGATCAGGAACACTTCCTTGAAGGCTCCCTTGCTCCGAGTTCCTCCCTGATGAATGATGTAGGCAACCACCGTCTGGTTGACTGAGCGGATCTGAACAGCTGAACCCGAAGACAAGTGGTCAGGCGAAAAGGACCAATCTGATCGTCCTCAGTTCCAGAGCTTTGATGGAAGCATGGGCCTCTTGTGTGCTCCACCGACCCTGGAACCTCAGACCGGCATCTGTGGTGACCTTCTCCCAGCCCGGGGGCAGGAAGGTCCTGCCCACTAGAAGGTTCCTTGAGTCCAGCCACGACGAGAGGTACCGTCTGGCCAGAGGGGACAGAGCAAACTCTTGATCCAAGGGCACAGGGTCCCGATCCCAAACTGACAAGAGGAGTAACTAAAGATGTCTCATGTGAAACTGAACAAAGGGGACTGCCTCGAAGCAGGGCACCATCAGGCCCACCAACTGCATCCCCTGATGGATGGAGGGATGAGCACATGATAGCAAAGCCCGAGCCTGCATCCGAAGATCCTCCACCTTCTGCTGAGGAAGGAACACCCCAACCTGAGAGGTATCTAGAGTCATGCCCAGAAAGGACCTCACCAAGGACGGGGACAAAGAAGACTTGGGAAAGTTGAACACCCAGCCAAAGGACTCCAGAGTGGAGGTCACCACCTGAGTGTCCTGCTCGGCCCGAGGAAAGGACTGGGCCACAATCAGGATGTCGTCCAGGTAAGGAATGATGCGGATGCCCTGGATCCGTAGCAGAGCCATCACTCCCGCCAGTATCTTGGCGAACACCCGAGGTGTCGAGGTGATACCGAAGGGCAGAGCCGCAGACTGGTAATGCTGATCCTCCAGCGCGAACCTTAGAAATCTCTGATGACCTGGAAAGATAGGCACATGAAGATAAGCATCCTTTATGTCCACAGTGGTCATGAAGTCGCCCGGGCGAAGGGTACTGACGAAAATGCTTGAATCTGACAATTTGTTAAGTCCCTTCAGATCTTGTAACCGGAGGACAATACCTCCTGTATCCACCGGTCTGAGACGTGAAGCCTCCAGACGTGTGCAAAGAGCAGAAACCGTCCCACCACCCGGATGGGTGAGGGCGCCCCTTCATGCCTGAGGGGGCTTGTGAGAGGGTTTGGGCTTGGTATACAGGAGAGACCGGAACAACCACAGGATCTGCCACGGCCCCAAGAATCTCTGCGGCCACTAGAGAAAAGGGAACCACGACCTCCTCTGGGAGCCGAAAGGAAGGGAGGAGGATGGAGGACCCCCGAAATGGCCTCTAAATCAGAACAGAGTAAGTAAGAGAGTACTATAGTTCCCCCCCCCCCCCCCGCTACCAGCTGTAGCATCAAGGAGATGCTTGAGCAGCCTCTTGAGGGCAATAGCAGTAATGGCAGTGGCACGGGTCGGACGCAATCCAGCCCCCACACAGGTAAAAGCATGGCAGGCCAATTGATCCATGCGCCGGTCCTCACCATCCCTCAGAGAGGTAGGGCGAAAGAGCTCCCCCTGCATTCTCTTAGCCACCTCAGGGGCAGCAATGTGCAATATATAAAAAATATGTGACAGCAGATTATCAGTGGCCTCAGGGTATCATGAACCCTTCCCTGGACACTGACCCAGGGTCACTATCGCAACCCTCCTGCTGGTCCCCAGAGGAGTCAGAATCCTGGGAATCCTCCATCTCAAGGGGGTGACAGCCACCAAACTCATCAATCCCCACATACACCTTAGCAAGGGGGGAGGGCCTGGGATCCAGGTGCCGCTTCTTGCCAGAGGCCTTCCTAGGAACAGGCCTGGCAAGCTGCCTCTCAATGTTAGCCACCTGCAGAGCCAAATCAACAGTGCTAACAGTGCCCTCACAGGGACCTAGTTGCTGGAGCGGGGGAGTAGGGGAAGAAGAGGGAGGCACAGAGCTGGGAAGCGAAGCAGGCAAACCAGCTTGTAGCGCAATGACACTGTCAGCACACGGCATTCGCACACCGTGACACTGTTAATCACAGGGGATACCCACACATGGAACACAGCCGGGCTTGCCCCGTAGGGCCCCCAAGCACGCCATCCCCTGAAGCCTCCATATGGTGATTAACACAGGCCCAATAGACCAGTAGTGGGTAAAGGCTTAAGACAGAAGCCACCCGGGATGCCCTCCCACGGGATGCCCCCCATAAGTCTATTTTGTGAAGGGGGAGTGAGGGGGAGGAAGGAATAAGCCGGGAGAACCACAACCCAATGGTATCAAGACATAAATAAAAATACACATGAGCATCCCGCAGCACATGAAAATCCCAGGGTCAATAACCCCCCCTCAAGGGGGACTCACGGACCAAAGACACCGCGGGGTCACTCGGGCACAGACCGCTAGGTAAAGCGATACACCAGGGAAAGCAGCGCTGCAGCCGGGAATGAAGAAAACCAGACACGCAGGTTGTACAAAATGGCGCCGGCTGAGGTACCTCGAGGGGCGGGCCACAGGGGAACAGCGCGATCCACAGCATCACCAGGCCCCGCCCCCCCTCCAAGAGCGTGAAAACGGCGCTCACGTGACCCGGCCGGGGCCATGGCAAATCAAAATTACCTCAGGTTATAGCGCCCACAGCCACGGAGTGTAGTACAAAGCTGCACGGCAGCTAAAAACACCAAAAAACACACCAAAATAGCCAGATTACCTCAAAAAACACCACACGTGACCTGGCCGGCGTCATGGCAAAGCAAAATTACCTCAGGTTATAGCGCCCACAGCCGTGGAGCATAGTACAAAGCTGCTCGGCAGCTAAAAACACCAAAAAACACACCAAAATCGCCAAATTACCTAAGAAAACACCACCCAGAAGTCGGAACTGGCAGAAGCAAGAGGCACAGCTACAGGGACTGAGACAACAATTTCGGAGGCAGAGGATGTCAGTAAGGAGAGTGTGTGTGTGTGTGTGTGTGTGTGTGTGTGTACGTGTGTGTTTGAGAGAGAGGCGGCTGCTGGGAAATGTGTTTTTTTGGGGGGACATGCTGCACACTGTAATCAGAATGCCCATACACTGCCTGCAATTGGGATGCCTGTACACTGCCTGCATTTGGGATGCTCGCACACTGCCTGTAATGTGAGATACTGCTCACTGCCTGTTATATGGGATACTGCTCACTACCTGTAATGTGAGATACCGCTCACTGCCTGTCATGTGGGATACTGCTCACTGCCTGTCATGTGGGATACCGCTCACTGCCTGTAATGTGTGATACCGCTCACTGCCTGTCATGTGGGATACTGCTCACTGCCTGTAATGTGGGATACCGCTCACTGCCTGTAATGTGAGATACTGCTCACTGCCTGTCATGTGGGATACCGCTCACTGCCTGTCATGTGGGATACTGCTCACTACCTGTAATGTGGGATACTGCTCACTGCCTGTAATTTGGGATACTGCTCACTGCCTGTAATGTGGGATACTGCTCACTGCCTGTCATGTGCGATACTGCTCACTGCCTGTAGTGTGGGATACTGCTCACTGCCTGTAATTTGGGATACTGCTCACTGCCTGTAATGTGGGATAGCCCCTCACTGCCTGTAATGTGGGATACCACTCACTGCCTGTAATGTGGGATACTGCTCACTGCCTGTAATGTGGGATGCCCCTCACTGCCTGTAATGTGGGATACCACTCACTGCCTGTAATGTGGGATACTGCTCACTGCCTGTAATGTGGGATACTGCTCACTGCCTTTAATTTGGGATGCTCCTCACTGCATTTAATGTGGGATACTGCTCACTGCCTGTAATGTGGGGTCTGTAATGGTGTGATTGGGGGAATTATGTCTATAATAGGGTGATTGGGAGGGGATATTTTAGCACACCATTTGGTTCAGAAAATGTTCTTTCTAATTTTTCTCCTCCAAATCCTGGGCACTTCTTATATGCATGTGCGTCTTATAGAGTGAAAAATACGGTATATGGATCTTTACACAATTTTGTGATATACCTCCTTTATATTAGGGCGCACTTAACAGTAATTCTCCCTGAATCATCTCCTACCGTTCTAGTCCGGTGTTGCCCCAAGTTCTGTTCCAGTTAACCCTGCCGTGTCCTTGATAAATCCACCCTTCCGAATCCAGAAATCCAGGGAAAGATGATTGCCGGCTAGCTGAAGGCGGATTGAAAAGCCAGGTGAGACGATGAACTGTTTTAGCTCGGTATTAAAAATAATTGGCCTGCCAGGATTATCACTTGACAAGACATGTGCCTCTCGCCTCTCTCTTAATTTAGAACATTAAAGAGCAGCAATTTCAGAAGAGCTGAAGATATTTCATGCATTTTAATCCTGTCTCATATCTGCTTAATGTGTTTTCCTCTGCATGGATTAAAATGGAAAAAAAAAAGTGTATTATCATGAAGCATGCTGTTTCTGCTTGATAAAATAAAGCTTTTCTTATTTCTGTACAAATAGGTAATCTTTCCGCATATAATACGAGCAAATGTCATTATGTCGGCTTTTCTGTAGAAGATAACAGACATCTGCAAGTGCAACAGAACATCGCCCTAAGCATGTTTCTTACTTACATCTTAAGTGCTTATATGCGGCCTATTTAATGGCTGAGAGAAGCTTAGACCTGTTTTGAAGTTGATACGGGGCCTGAGAGATGGCTGCTCACATATGGAAGCCTAGAGGAAAGATATAGTATATCTGTAACACAATGGACGGGTGATTGGATCCGACCCATCTTCTGTTGTTATGCCATGCAAGATAGAAAAATTCCTACCCTCCCTCCAAAAGGTCAGGATGAAGGCACTGCACTGGTGGGGGTGGGAGTTGCTCCATCACTACTATTGATACAAAATTATTCAGGGCCCAGGAAACAAGCAACAGCCCAGTTTAACCCTCTCATCACTATATAATATTCAGCAAACAGGCATATGAATCCTGTACAGAAACTAGTGGCCTTAGTTTGCATACAATTGCAATTGCAATCAGGCCCTGAATTATTTTGTATAAATAGTAGTGATGGAGCAACTTTCACCCCCTTTACCATACCTCCCAACTTCTGAAAATATGAAAGCGGGACAAGTCACGCCCCCAACCACACCACCTGCCATGCCCATGGCCACAACCCCTGGCAACCCCCCGCGGCCACACACCCTGCCATGCTCCGACCACACCCCGTCACGCCCTCCAGCTCCGATCCTTCAGCAATTTCAGCTGCCTTCACCCCTGCATGCCAGCCCGCGTACGTTTTTTTTTTATCCCCAACCCAGACACAAACAGTGCACACATGCAGCTCCCTCCTGCAGTCTACAGTCTTTTTACCTGCTGCTGTTATGGGTTTACATCACCAGTTTCCTGCTGTATTGAACATACATGTCAATATTCCTTCTGCAAGAAGTGTTTATTGCAAGATTCTGTACTGAAATAAAGCTTCTGAAACATATTCTACATACATCCATGACAAGCCGAGTAAGCTATCTGCCAAGCCTTATGTAGTAAGAACACATCCGTCACAGACACACACAGACAAGGGTGAAGCTGTCTACAGGATTCACATTACTGCCATCTGGTTAGTCAGAGGAAAGTGTATGCAAATTAAGGCCCCTCGTTTTCTGAACAGGATTCATATGAATATTATATAGTGA
>JAQIHN010000340.1:0-28629 GCA_027917425.1 Gastrophryne carolinensis
GGGGCAACCTAAACAGCTTAGCCCCACCCCTAGAGGTCTCTGTCCATCACAGAATAACACACTTTTGTGTGTGCAGCAGCTTCTGGTCCACCAGAGCCAATTGTAAAGCTACAGAAGTAGAGCACCAGGAGAGGCCTCTGAGATCCCGCAGGCAATGTAGCCAATGGATGCCAGGGAATGCTGGTGCTTGTTGTTCCTTGGTAACTGGGGTGAGGAGGTGGTGAAAAGAAGGATCGTCAGTTTAAGTCCACTTTAATACCATTTAAAGAGGCCGAAAGTCTTCAGGCTGGGTTCCAACCTGCTGATTTGGGATCAGCCCCACTGTGTAACCTCCCCGGGATCCCCAGTATATTCACCCTGAGCGTCCACCACGTGTGCGAGTCTCCAGCGGCTTCTCTTACCAGCAACGTGTGCGTGCAGAAAAGGGGAGGGGCCAGACATTGCAGGGCCGAGATTTCTGATTGGATGAGAATCAAGCCATCCATCCATCTCTCTCTCTCTCTCTCCATCCATCTCTCTCTCTCCATCCATCTCTCTCTCTCTCTCTCCATCCATCTCTCTCTCTCTCCATCCATCTCTCTCTCTCTCTCTCCATCCATCTCTCTCTCTCTCCATCCATCCATCTCTCTCTCCATCCATCTCTCTCTCTCCATCCTCTCTCTCTCTCCATCCACCTCTCTCTCCATCCATCTCTCTCTCTCTCCATCCATCTCTCTCTCTCTCTCCATCCATCTCTCTCTCTCTCCATCCATCCATCTCTCTCTCTCTCCACCATCTCTCTCTCTCCATCCATCCATCTCTCTCTCTCTCCATCCATCTCTCTCTCTCCATCCATCTCTCTCTCTCTCCATCCATCTCTCTCTCTCTCTCCATCCATCTCTCTCTCTCTCCATCCATCTCTCTCTCTCTCTCCATCCATCTCTCTCTCTCTCCATCCATCTCTCTCTCTCTCCATCCATCTCTCTCTCTCTCTCTCTCCATCCATCTCTCTCTCTCTCCTCCTCTCTCTCTCTCCATCCATCTCTCTCTCTCTCTCTCTCTCTCCATCTCTCTCTCTCTCTCATCCATCCATCTCTCTCTCTCTCCATCCATCTCTCTCTCTCTCCATCCATCTCTCTCTCTCTCTCTCTCTCCATCCATCTCTCTCTCTCTCCATCCATCTCTCTCTCTTCTCTCTCTCTCTCCATCCATCCATCTCTCTCTCTCTCTCTCTCCATCCATCTCTCTCTCTCTCTCTCTCTCCATCCATCTCTCTCTCTCTCTCCATCCATCTCTCTCTCTTTCTCTCTCTCTCTCCATCCATCATCTCTCTCTCTCTCTCTCTCCATCCATCTCTCTCTCTCTCCATCCATCTCTCTCTCTCCATCCATCTCTCTCTCTCTCTCTCCATCTCTCTCTCTCTCCATCCATCTCTCTCTCTCTCTCCATCCATCTCTCTCTCTCTCTCTCTCTCTCTCTCTCCATCCATCTCTCTCTCTCTCTCTCTCTCTCTCCATCTCTCTCTCTCTCTCCATCCATCCATCTCTCTCTCTCTCCACCATCTCTCTCTCTCTCTCTCCATCCATCTCTCTCTCTCTCTCTCTCCATCCATCTCTCTCTCTCTCTCCATCCATCTCTCTCTCTTTCTCTCTCTCTCTCCATCCATCCATCTCTCTCTCTCTCTCTCTCTCCATCCATCTCTCTCTCTCTCTCTCTCCATCCATCTCTCTCTCTCTCCATCCATCTCTCTCTCTTCTCTCTCTCTCTCCATCCATCCATCTCTCTCTCTCTCTCTCTCTCCATCCATCTCTCTCTCTCTCTCTCTCTCTCTCTCTCTCCATCCATCTCTCTCTCTCTCTCTCCATCCATCTCTCTCTCTCTCTCTCCATCCATCTCTCTCTCTCTCTCTCTCTCTCTCTCTCCATCCATCCATCTCTCTCTCTCTCTCTCTCTCTCCATCCATCTCTCTCTCTCTCTCTCTCTCTCTCTCTCTCTCCATCCATCTCTCTCTCTCCATCCATCTCTCTCTCTCTCCATCCATCCATCTCTCTCTCTCCATCCATCCATCCATCCATCTCTCTCTCTCTCTCTCCATCCATCTCTCTCTCTCTCCATCCATCTCTCTCTCTCTCTCTCTCTCTCTCTCCATCCATCTCTCTCTCTCTCCATCCATCTCTCTCTCTCTCCATCCATCCATCTCTCTCTCTCCTCCATCCATCCATCCATCTCTCTCTCTCTCTCTCCATCCATCTCTCTCTCTCTCCATCCATCTCTCTCTCTCTCTCTCTCCATCCATCTCTCTCTCTCTCTCTCTCTCTCCATCCATCTCTCTCTCTCTCTCCATCCACTCTCTCTCTCTCTCTCTCTCTCTCCATCCATCTCTCTCTCTCTCCATCCATCTCTCTCCTCTCCATCCATCATCTCTCTCTCTCCATCCATCCATCCATCATCTCTCTCTCTCTCTCTCCATCCATCTCTCTCTCTCTCCATCCATCTCTCTCTCTCTCTCTCTCCATCCATCTCTCTCTCTCTCTCTCTCTCTCTCTCTCTCTCCATCCATCCCTCTCGCTCTCCATCCATCTCTCTCTCTCTCTCCATTCATCTCTCTCTCTCTCTCTCTCCATCCATCTCTCTCTCTCTCCATCCATCTCTCTCTCTCTCTCTCTCTCCATCCATCTCTCTCTCTCTCTCTCCATCCATCTCTCTCTCTCCATCCATCTCTCTCTCTCTCTCTCTCTCTCTCTCTCCATCCATCTCTCTCTCTCTCTCTCCATCCTTCTCTCTCTCTCTCTCTCCATCCATCTCTCTCTCTCTCCATCCATCTCTCTCTCTCTCCATCCATCCCTCTCGCTCTCCATCCATCTCTCTCTCTCTCTCTCTCCATCCTTCTCTCTCTCTCTCTCTCTCCATCTCTCTCTCTCTCTCTCCATCCATCTCTCTCTCTCCATCCATCTCTCTCTCTCTCTCTCCATCCATCTCTCTCCTCTCTCTCTCTCTCTCTCTCTCCATCCATCTCTCTCTCTCTCCATCCATCTCTCCCTCTCTCCATCCATCCATCCATCTCTCTCTCTCTCCATCCATCTCTCTCTCTCTCTCTCTCTCTATCCATCTCTCTCTCTCTCTCCATCCATCCCTCTCGCTCTCCATCCATCTCTCTCTCTCTCTCTCTCTCTCCATCCTTCTCTCTCTCTCTCTCTCTCCATCTCTCTCTCTCTCTCTCCATCCATCTCTCTCTCTCCATCCATCTCTCTCTCTCCATCCATCTCTCTCTCTCTCTCTCCATCCATCTCTCTCTCTCTCTCTCTCTCTCTCCATCCATCTCTCTCTCTCTCCATCCATCTCTCCCTCTCTCCATCCATCCATCCATCTCTCTCTCTCTCCATCCATCTCTCTCTCTCTCTCTCTCTCCATCCATCTCTCTCTCTCTCTCTCCATCCATCCATCTCTCTCTCCATCCATCTCTATCTCTCTCTCCATCCATCTCTCTCTCTCTCCATCCATCTCTCTCTCTCTCTCCATCCATCCATCTCTCTCTCTCCATCCATCCATCTCTCTCTCTCTCTCTCTCTCTCTCCATCCATCTCTCTCCTCTCTCTCCATCCATCTCTCTCTCTCTCCATCCATCTCTCTCTCTCTCTCTCCATCCATCCATCTCTCTCTCTCTCTCTCTCCATCCATCCATCTCTCTCTCTCTCCATCCATCCCTCTCGCTCTCCATCCATCTCTCTCTCTCCATCCATCTCTCTCTCTCTCCATCTCTCTCTCTCCATCTCTCTCTCTCCATCCATCCATCTCTCTCTCTCTCATCCATCCATCTCTCTCTCTCTCCATCCATCCTCTCGCTCTCCATCCATCTCTCTCTCTCCATCCATCTCTCTCTCTCTCCATCCATCTCTCTCTCTCTCTCTCTCCATCCATCCATCTCTCTCTCTCTCCATCCATCCCTCTCGCTCTCCATCCATCTCTCTCTCTCCATCCATCTCTCTCTCTCTCCATCCATCTCTCTCTCTCCATCTCTCTCTCTCCATCCATCTCTCTCTCTCTCCATCTCTCTCTCTCCATCCATCTCTCTCTCTCTCTCTCTCCATCCATCTCTCTCTCTCTCTCTCTCTCTCTCCATCCATCTCTCTCTCTCTCCATCCATCTCTCTCTCTCTCTCTCCATCCATCTCTCTCTCTCTCTCTCTCTCCATCCATCTCTCTCTCTCTCCATCCATCTCTCTCTCTCTCTCTCCATCCATCTCTCTCTCTCTCTCTCTCTCTCCATCCATCCCTCTCGCTCTCCATCCATCTCTCTCTCTCTCTCCATTCATCTCTCTCTCTCTCTCTCTCCATCCATCTCTCTCTCTCTCCATCCATCTCTCTCTCTCTCTCTCTCTCTCTCTCTCTCCATCCATCTCTCTCTCTCTCTCTCTCTCCATCCATCTCTCTCTCTCCATCCATCTCTCTCTCTCTCTCTCTCTCCATCCATCTCTCTCTCTCTCTCTCTCCATCCTTCTCTCTCTCTCTCTCTCTCCATCCATCTCTCTCTCTCTCCATCCATCTCTCTCTCTCTCCATCCTTCTCTCTCTCTCTCTCTCTCCATCCATCTCTCTCTCTCTCCATCCATCCCTCTCGCTCTCCATCCATCTCTCTCTCTCTCTCTCTCTCTCTCTCTCTCTCCATCCTTCTCTCTCTCTCTCTCTCTCTCTCTCTCTCCATCTCTCTCTCTCTCTCTCCATCCATCTCTCTCTCTCCATCCATCTCTCTTTCTCTCTCTCCATCCATCTCTCTCTCTCTCCATCCATCTCTCTCTCTCTCTCCATCCATCTCTCTCTCTCTCTCTCTCTCTCTCCATCCATCTCTCTCTCTCTCCATCCATCTCTCCCTCTCTCCATCCATCTCTCTCTCTCTCTCCATCCATCTCTCTCTCTCTCTCTCTCTCTCCATCCATCTCTCTCTCTCTCTCTCCATCCATCCATCTCTCTCTCCATCCATCTCTATCTCTCTCTCCATCCATCTCTCTCTCTCTCCATCCATCCATCTCTCTCTCTCTCTCTCTCTCCATCCATCCATCTCTCTCTCTCCATCCATCCATCTCTCTCTCTCTCTCTCTCCATCCATCTCTCTCCCTCTCTCTCTCCATCCATCTCTCTCTCTCTCCATCCATCTCTCTCTCTCTCTCTCTCCATCCATCCATCTCTCTCTCTCTCTCTCTCCATCCATCCATCTCTCTCTCTCTCCATCCATCCCTCTCTCTCTCCTTCCATCCCTCTCGCTCTCCATCCATCTCTCTCCATCCTTCTCTCTCTCTCTCCATCCATCTCTCTCTCTCTCCATCCTTCTCTCTCTCTCTCTCTCTCCATCCATCTCTCTCTCTTTCCATCCATCTCTCTCTCTCTCCATCCATCTCTCTCTCTCTCCATCCTTCTCTCTCTCTCTCTCTCTCTCCATCCATCTCTCTCTCTCTCCATCCATCTCTCTCTCTCTCCATCCTTCTCTCTCTCTCTCTCCATCCATCTCTCTCTCTCTCCATCCATCCCTCTCGCTCTCCATCCATCTCTCTCTCTGTCTCTCTCCATCCTTCTCTCTCTCTCTCTCTCTCTCTCTCTCTCTCTCTCCATCTCTCTCTCTCTCTCTCTCCATCCATCTCTCTCTCTCTCTCTCTCTCTCTCTCTCCATCTCTCTCTCTCTCTCTCTCCATCTCTCTCTCTCTCCATCCATCTCTCTCTCTCCATCCATCTCTCTCTCTCTCCATCTCTCTCTCTCACCTATTCACAATCTTCTCTCGTATTCCAGAGAGTGGCTGATGTAAAGAAGCTGATGCTGTTACCACGGTAACCCCTCTCCCCTCCGCCCCCCAGGCTGAGCATCCGTGGGTGGCCGCCAAAGCCTTTCATCTGGCGCTCGGTGCACATGCCGGCCCGGCTCCGGAGAGACACCAAAGGTGGGGGGACGGCCTTGTGGTATTTTAGGGGGGTCCCCGAGGGGCTCCGAGCCCTTCCCCAGCCAACTGGCACCTACCCCGGGCATCATCTGCTGCATGAATCTGCTGCCATCAGCCACCGCGCTGCAGCCAAAAATGCTGTGCTCAAATATGTTCCACTTATTAGATCATTTGATGCCGAATATTGGCCGCACACCTGCCAACCTGATTGTACAATGTAATCACAACAGTGGCAGAAGAGCTTACACTCTATTAGGGTATAAGGTAGGATACAGGAGGAGAAGAGCTTACACTCTATTAGGGTATAAGGTAGGATACAGGAGGAGAAGAGCTTACACTCTATTAGGGTATAAGGGAGGATACAGGAGGAGAAGAGCTTACACTCTATTAGGGTATAAGGGAGGATACAGGAGGAGAAGAGCTTACACTCTATTAGGGTATAAGGGAGGATACAGGAGGAGAAGAGCTTACACTCTATTAGGGTATAAGGGAGGATACAGGAGGAGAAGAGCTTACACTCTATTAGGGTATAAGGGAGGATACAGAAGGAGAAGAGCTTACACTCTATTAGGGTATAAGGGAGGATACAGAAGGAGAAGAGCTTACACTCTATTAGGGTATAAGAGAGGATACAGGAAGAGAAGAGCTTACACTCTATTAGGGTATAAGGTAGGATACAGGAGGAGAAGAGCTTACACTCTATTAGGGTATAAGGGAGGATACAGGAGGAGAAGAGCTTACACTCTATTAGGGTATAAGGGAGGATACAGAAGGAGAAGAGCTTACACTCTATTAGGGTATAAGGGAGGATACAGAAGAGTTTACACTCTATTAGGGTATAAGGGAGGATACAGAAGAGCTTACACTCTATTAGGGTATAAGGGAGGATACAGGAGGAGAAGAGCTTACACTCTATTAGGATATAAGGGAGGATACAGGAGGAGAAGAGCTTACACTCTATTAGGGTATAAGGGAGGATACAGAAGGAGAAGAGCTTACACTCTATTAGGATATAAGGGAGGATACAGGAGGAGAAGAGCTTACACTCTATTAGGGTATAAGGGAGGATACAGAAGGAGAAGAGCTTACACTCTATTAGGGTATAAGGGAGGATACAGAAGGAGAAGAGCTTACACTCTATTAGGATATAAGGGAGGATACAGGAGGAGAAGAGCTTACACTCTATTAGGGTATAAGGGAGGATACAGGAGGAGAAGAGCTTACACTCTATTAGGGTATAAGGGAGGATACAGAAAGAGAAGAGCTTACACTCTATTAGGGTATAAGGGAGGATACAGGAGGAGAAGAGCTTACACTCTATTAGGGTATAAGGGAGGATACAGGAGGAGAAGAGCTTACACTCTATTAGGGTATAAGGGAGGATACAGGAGGAGAAGAGCTTACACTCTATTAGGGTATAAGGGAGGATACAGGAGGAGAAGAGCTTACACTCTATTAGGGTATAAGGGAGGATACAGGAGGAGAAGAGCTTACACTCTATTAGGGTATAAGGGAGGATACAGAAGGAGAAGAGCTTACACTCTATTAGGGTATAAGAGAGGATACAGGAAGAGAAGAGCTTACACTCTATTAGGGTATAAGGTAGGATACAGGAGGAGAAGAGCTTACACTCTATTAGGGTATAAGGGAGGATACAGGAGGAGAAGAGCTTACACTCTATTAGGGTATAAGGGAGGATACAGGAGGAGAAGAGCTTACACTCTATTAGGGTATAAGGAAGGATACAGGAGGAGAAGAGCTTACACTCTATTAGGGTATAAGGGAGGATACAGAAGGAGAAGAGCTTACACTCTATTAGGGTATAAGGGAGGATACAGGAGGAGAAGAGCTTACACTCTATTAGGGTATAAGGAAGGATACAGGAGGAGAAGAGCTTACACTCTATTAGGGTATAAGGGAGGATACAGAAGAGTTTACACTCTATTAGGGTATAAGGGAGGATACAGAAGAGCTTACACTCTATTAGGGTATAAGGGAGGATACAGGAGGAGAAGAGCTTACACTCTATTAGGGTATAAGGGAGGATACAGGAGGAGAAGAGCTTACACTCTATTAGGGTATAAGGAAGGATACAGGAGGAGAAGAGCTTACACTCTATTAGGGTATAAGGGAGGATACAGAAGGAGAAGAGCTTACACTCTATTAGGGTATAAGGGAGGATACAGAAGAGTTTACACTCTATTAGGGTATAAGGGAGGATACAGAAGAGCTTACACTCTATTAGGGTATAAGGGAGGATACAGGAGGAGAAGAGCTTACACTCTATTAGGGTATAAGGGAGGATACAGGAGGAGAAGAGCTTACACTCTATTAGGATATAAGGGAGGATACAGGAGGAGAAGAGCTTACACTCTATTAGGGTATAAGGGAGGATACAGAAGGAGAAGAGCTTACACTCTATTAGGGTATAAGGGAGGATACAGAAGGAGAAGAGCTTACACTCTATTAGGGTATAAGGGAGGATACAGAAGGAGAAGAGCTTACACTCTATTAGGATATAAGGGAGGATACAGGAGGAGAAGAGCTTACACTCTATTAGGGTATAAGGGAGGATACAGAAGGAGAAGAGCTTACACTCTATTAGGGTATAAGAGAGGATACAGGAGGAGAAGAGCATACACTCTATTAGGGTATAAGGGAGGATACAGGAGGAGAAGAGCTAACACTCTATTAGGGTATAAGGGAGGATACAGGAGGAGAAGAGCTTACACTCTATTAGGGTATAAGGGAGGATACAGGAGGAGAAGAGCTAACACTCTATTAGGGTATAAGGGAGGATACAGGAAGAGAAGAGCTTACACTCTATTAGGGTATAAGGGAGGATACAGGAGGAGAAGAGCTTACACTCTATTAGGGTATAAGGGAGGATACAGAAGGAGAAGAGCTTACACTCTATTAGGGTATAAGGGAGGATATAGGAGAAGAGCTTACACTCTATTAGGGTATAAGGGAGGATACAGGAGGAGAAGAGCTTACACTCTATTAGGGTATAAGGGAGGATACAGGAGGAGAAGAGCTTACACTCTATTAGGGTATAAGGGAGGATACAGGAGGAGAAGAGCTTACACTCTATTAGGGTATAAGGGAGGATACAGGAGGAGAAGAGCTAACACTCTATTAGGGTATAAGGGAGGATAGAGGAGGAGAAGAGCTAACACTCTATTAGGGTATAAGGGAGGATACAGGAGGAGAAGAGCTAACACTCTATTAGGGTATAAGGGAGGATACAGGAAGAGAAGAGCTTACACTCTAATAGGGTATAAGGGAGGATACAGGAGGAGAAGAGCTTACACTCTATTAGGGTATAAGGGAGGATACAGGAGGAGAAGAGCTTACACTCTATTAGGGTATAAGGGAGGATACAGGAGGAGAAGAGCTTACACTCTATTAGGGTATAAGGGAGGATACAGGAGGAGAAGAGCTTACACTCTATTAGGGTATAAGGGAGGATACAGAAGAGTTTACACTCTATTAGGGTATAAGGGAGGATACAGAAGAGCTTACACTCTATTAGGGTATAAGGGAGGATACAGGAGGAGAAGAGCTTACACTCTATTAGGGTATAAGGGAGGATACAGGAGGAGAAGAGCTTACACTCTATTAGGGTATAAGGAAGGATACAGGAGGAGAAGAGCTTACACTCTATTAGGATATAAGGGAGGATACAGAAGGAGAAGAGCTTACACTCTATTAGGGTATAAGGGAGGATACAGAAGAGCTTACACTCTATTAGGGTATAAGGGAGGATACAGGAGGAGAAGAGCTTACACTCTATTAGGATATAAGGGAGGATACAGGAGGAGAAGAGCTTACACTCTATTAGGGTATAAGGGAATTTTTATTGGTAAACAAACAAACAAAAACTCAGCTATTCAGCATTAATACATAATATAAAGATAACGTATACTTGTATACAATAAACATAACACAGCAGAATACTACATACTATACATTATCTATCGTGTCTATACTCTTAATGATTACTCAGTGCAGATACATCAGGTTACAGATCAGGGGTTAGGTGCCATCATTATGTAGAGCAGTAACACATTAAACACCATCATAGATCAGAATCATCAGAGTCGTCCTGCCTGCCAGTCACTTCCATATCAGAGTCTATCGGGTCTATAGCTGCTGGTGACTTTCTTAGTCGGTGGGTCCTCCTCTGACCCCGAGTCACATTCTCTGGCTATACGCTTTAACTCTTGCTCCAGCTCCATAGTATCGTGCCCAGAAATATCTGCACCTGACTCAGACAGTATGTTATATCGGTTGGATGTAACTGTCACTGCTGTATCTGTTCTGCTCTTGGGCTTTTTCCCTGGCTTTTGGACTAAGGACCATGCGCCCTCTGGTCTGCGGGTGGACTTGTCTTTTTTTTTCCCTCTCTTATCACCAGGGACTTTACTATCTGCAGAGGCTGGAGCAGGGCAATGGGCCATAGCAGGGGAAGGGGCTACAGGGGAAGATGGGCTATCAGCTTGCCCCGGTGCTGGCCGTGGGATGGTGGCCACAGGCTGTGGGGTTACATCTGTCTGATCTCTTATCTCAGTTGTCTCAGACCCTGGCCTTGTTACTATCTGCCCAGACATCAGAGCCTCCTCCTCTGTAACCTCACCTGATGCCTCCAGCTCCTCCGCAGCCTGGCTATAGAGGTTATGGAAGGCCTCCGAGCAGTCCTTATGGTAATGACCCATCTGACCACACAAGTTACACCGGACATTTGTACACATGGCGCTGGTGTGACCAATCTCCCCGCACAGGTTGCACTTCACTACAGTACACACTCCGGCCACATGACCGGCCTTCCCACACTTAAAGCACAAGCGGGGCTGACCGGCATAGAAGCACACCCCCCTCTCACGGCCAATAAAGAAGGAGTTGGGCAAATGTAAGGTAACATTACTGTGCTGCCTGAGCTTCACCAGCACCCTCCAGCCTCCCGTCCAGATCCCATCATCATCAAGACACTTTGTCAGGTCAGACACCATATCACAATGTCTCCTCAGCCATATCACAATATCCTGCGGGGGGACGGACTCATTCCAGAACAAGATATTAACGCTCACAGTGCCCGGCTTTGATACCGGGATAAGGATAAACTGGTCCCATCCCTCAGTGCCCCTAAACTTTGTTACACTTGCCCAGAACCTGTCCAAGCTGGCCATGAGCTTAAAGCTTATATCGTAGCCCTGCCTGTCTGGGAGGTTTATGACGGCCAAGATATCTGCAGGTGTGAACCCCATCTGGTTACACAGGAGCTCCCGGATCACATGTCTCCTGTCTGGCAGATCTTCCTTTGCCCCCTTATTCTTAAATCTTACCACGTTCCTCCTCTTAAATGCCTGACCGGTGTAATGTAAGCCGGGGCTGAAAGATGGGGCACCGCGGCTCCAGGCATTCTGAGAAGGAGCGTGGCCAGATGCATTGCCAGTATTATCACTGCGGGGTCTTGATTGAGGGGGACCCGCTACCTGTGGTCGGTCACCTGTGGGAGGAAAAACATTATTAGTGCATGCAGACGATTCAGTCCCATTACTATCAGGAACCGCAGGCTGTTCATTGTCCCAAACAGATTGTATTGCATTGGGACTTGCTTGCTTGTTTCCTCGATTGGGGGACAGTTCAGAGGTGTCACTATGTCCCGGCTGTGACCCCAGGGTTGCAAATTGCGGGGTCTCCCCAACTTCCATAGTGTCACTGGCTGCATCACATCCATTCTCAGGCTGGGGGAGGGCGTCTTGTGAAACACAGAGTCCATTGCTGGAACCTTTCAGGGATTGCTCACTGCTGCCCCCTGGGGGTGGTTGGCTTACTTGGCTGGTATCACGAAAAGGGGCAGAATCTTGCAGCACTGGGGTCCTGCACAGCAGCTCCTGTGAGGATGTCTCCTGCTCTGATGATAAGGGGGTGGCTGAGCTGGGTTCAGGTATCTGACTGTGTTTTAGGAGCTTCTGAGACTCCTCAAACCGATCCAGGTTCTTGTATCTCTCTGCCATGGGCCCCATTTGTTTCTCAAGTGTCTCAATCTCACTAACAATTTTAGCAAGCTGTGTGCGGCAAGTCTCTATCACTCCATCACAGGCGGTTGCGCAACGGGGGTTTGCTGCTTTTAGTTTATTTACTCCATCTATTTGTCTTTGCAGCTCTGTCCTGGATGCTCTTAAGCTGTTCATTTTATTGACTAAATCTGGAATTTTGTCTGCAAGCTGCAGTTCTGGTGCGCGCTCTGTCTCTTTAAGACTTGCCTTGCGCCTTGGCTTTTCTACTGGGTCTTTGAATGTCTCTGCTGCCTCAGTCCTGGGAGACTTGTGGCCATTTGCCCCCAGCTCAGCATTTGCATTGTCTGATAACTTGCCAGATTTATGTCCAGTGGCAGATTTAGCAGATTTCCCCCCAGTTATGGGGTCACCGGTGGCCGGCTGGGTCTTGGATCGCAGGGCCCGGGACTCTCGGCTCACACACACATTCTGCTGCAGGTTTTCCTGCATTGTCAGTCTTTCCAAAGATGTCCTCCTCAGCTTGTGCTGCTTCCCACTGCCGGCCTGAGCTGGCTGCTGAGTGTCCATCACAACAGGTTGTTGGATCTCCCTGCCTGGATCAGCACAGTCACTTTGCTGGGGCTGCCGCCCTCCCTCCATTACATGCTGCACACAGACACTGCTACACGGCCCATCATTATTATCCACCACTTCCATTCCAGCTTCACTTACTTTACTGTAACTTTCTTCCATAAAGACTCTTCCACCTTCATTGTAATCCACCGCGGTCAGCCGGTCAGCAGCATATTCAGTAGCCAGAGGGTCTCTAACATGGACTCCAGATTCAGACCCAGAAGCCTGGAGCTCACCTGGGGAGCGACCCCACCCAAGGCAGCCAGGCCCTGGGCTAGAGCCAGACATTCACAGCACCTGCAGAGAGCTCACTCACACACCTCCTCCCACCTTAACGATCTATTAGGGTATAAGGGAGGATACAGAAGGAGAAGAGCTTACACTCTATTAGGATATAAGGGAGGATACAGGAGGAGAAGAGCTTACACTCTATTAGGGTATAAGGGAGGATACAGAAGGAGAAGAGCTTACACTCTATTAGGGTATAAGGGAGGATACAGAAGGAGAAGAGCTTACACTCTATTAGGATATAAGGGAGGATACAGGAGGAGAAGAGCTTACACTCTATTAGGGTATAAGGGAGGATACAGGAGGAGAAGAGCTTACACTCTATTAGGGTATAAGGGAGGATACAGGAGGAGAAGAGCTTACACTCTATTAGGGTATAAGGGAGGATACAGGAGGAGAAGAGCTTACACTCTATTAGGGTATAAGGGAGGATACAGAAAGAGAAGAGCTTACACTCTATTAGGGTATAAGAGAGGATACAGGAGGAGAAGAGCTTACACTCTATTATGGTATAA
Organism: Gastrophryne carolinensis; assembly: GCA_027917425.1. NCBI lineage: Eukaryota > Metazoa > Chordata > Amphibia > Anura > Microhylidae > Gastrophryne > Gastrophryne carolinensis. The sequence goes on from JAQIHN010000340.1 coordinate 13,343, forward strand.
GAGAGGATACAGGAGGAGAAGAGCATACACTCTATTAGGGTATAAGGGAGGATACAGGAGGAGAAGAGGTTACACTCTATTAGGGTATAAGAGAGGATACAGGAGGAGAAGAGCTTACACTCTATTAGGGTATAAGAGAGGATACAGAAAGAGAAGAGCTTACACTCTATTAGGGTATAAGGGAGGATACAGGAGGAGAAGAGCTTACACTCTATTAGGGTATAAGGGAGGATACAGGAGGAGAAGAGCTTACACTCTATTCGGGTATAAGGGAGGATACAGGAGGAGAAGAGCTTACACTCTATTATGGTATAAGAGAGGATACAGAAGAATTAACATGGAGGGAGGTTTTCAGACTTTTGACCTGCAGTTGTGCCATAAAGCAGACCTACACTGTAATGGGAAGCCTTTTCAGTCTCTACCTTTGGGGCTAGATTTTATTATCAAGCAGCATGTTCCTCCAATAAGACACTGCTAGGCACCACCAGACTGTCCCACCAGAATACCAGAGGATGCTCCAGTGGGCCCAATCACTAACCAAGACAACCATCAAGGGAGAACATTTGTTATTACGTTAGAATTGATATTTGGTTAATAAATATCACATATTATAACATGCAACAAACTAATTTTGTTTTGGCCGCAGAACCCCAAGAATGATTTCCTCTGGTGACCCCAAGAATGATTTCCTCTGGTGACCCCAAGAATGATTTCCTCTGGTGGCCCCAATAATGATTTCCTCTGGTCACCCCAAGAATGATTTAATCTGGTCACCCCAAGAATGATTTCCTCTGGTGACCGTAAGAATGATTTCCTCTGGTGGCCCCAAAATTGATTTCCTCTGGTGACCCCAAGAATGTTTTCCTCTGGTGACCCCAAGAATGATTTCCTCTGGTGGCCCCAAGAATGATTTCCTCTGGTGACCCCAAGAATGATTTCCTCTGGTGACCCCAAGAATGATTTCCTCTGGTGACCCCAAGAATGATTTCCTCTGGTGGCCCCAAGAATGATTTCCTCTGGTGACCCCAAGAATGTTTTCCTCTGGTGACCCCAAGAATGATTTCCTCTGGTGAACCCAAGAATGATTTCCTCTGGTGATCCCAAGAATGATTTCCTCTGGTGACCCCAAGAATGATTTCCTCTGGTGGCCCCAAAATTGATTTCCTCTGGTGACCCCAAGAATGATTTCCTCTGGTGGGGCCCCCAGAATTATTTCCTCTGGTGACCCCAAGAATTATTTCCTCTGGTGGCCCCAAGAATGATTTCCTCTGGTGGCCCCAAGAATGATTTCCTCTGGTGACCCCAAGAATGATTTCCTCTGGTGGCCCCAAGTATGATTTCCTCTGGTGACCCCAAGAATGATTTCCTCTGGTGACCCCAAGAATGATTCCCTCTGGTGTCCCCAAGAATTATTTCCTCTGGTGGCCCCAAGAATGATTTCCTCTGGTGACCCCAAGAATGATTTCCTCTGGTGACCCCAAGAATGATTCCCTCTGGTGTCCCCAAGAATTATTTCCTCTGGTGGCCCCAAGAATGTTTTCCTCTGGTGGCCCCAAGAATGATTCCCTCTGGTGGCTCCAAGAATGATTTCCTCTGGTGACCCCAAGAATGATTTCCTCTGGTGACCCCAAGAATGATTTCCTCTGGTGACCCCAAGAATGATTTCCTCTGGTGACCCCAAGAATGATTTCCTCTGGTTGGGGCCCCCAGAATTATTTCCTCTGGTGACCCCAAGAATGATTTCCTCTGGTGGCCCCAAGAATGATTTCCTCTGGTGGCCCCAAGAATGATTTCCTCTGGTGACCCCAAGAATGATTTCCTCAGGTGGCCCCAAGAATGATTTCCTCAGGTGGCCCCAAGAATGATTCCTCTGGTGGCCCCAAGAATGATTTCCTCTGGTGATCCCAAGAATGATTTCCTCTGGTGGCCCCAAGAATGATTCCCTCTGGTGACCCCAAGAATGATTTCCTCTGGTGGCCCCAAAATTGATTTCCTCTGGTGGCCCCAAGAATGATTTCCTCTGGTGACCCCAAGAATGATTCCCTCTGGTGACCCCGGGAATGATTTCTCTGGTGACCCCAAGAATGATTTCCTCTGGTGACCCCAAGAATGATTCCCTCTGGTGACCCCAAGAATGATTTCCTCTGGTGACCCCAAGAATGATTTCCTCTGGTGGCCCCAAGAATGATTTCCTCTGGTGACCCCAAGAATTATTTCCTCTGGTGGGGCCCCCAGTATTATTTCCTCTGGTGACCCCAAGAAAGATTTCCTCTGGTGACCCCAATAATGATTTCCTCTGGTGACCCCAAGAATGATTTCCTCTGGTGGCCCCAAGAATGATTTCCTCTGGTGACCCCAAGAATGATTTCCTCTGGTGGCCCCAAGAATGATTTCCTCTGGTGACCCCAAGAATGATTTCCTCTGGTGGCCTCAAGAATGATTTCCTCTGGTGGCCCCAATAATGATTTCCTCTGGTGACCCCAAGAATGATTTCCTCTGGTGACCCCAAGAATGATTTCCTCTGGTGGCCCCAAAATTGATTTCCTCTGGTGACCCCAAGAATGATTTCCTCTAGTGGGGCCCCCAGAATTATTTCCTCTGGTGACCCCAAGAATTATTTCCTCTGGTGGCCCCAAGAATGATTTCCTCTGGTGGCCCCAAGAATGATTTCCTCTGGTGACCCCAAGAATGATTTCCTCTGGTGGCCCCAAGTATGATTTCCTCTGGTGACCCCAAGAATGATTTCCTCTGGTGACCCCAAGAATGATTCCCTCTGGTGTCCCCAAGAATTATTTCCTCTGGTGACCCCAAGAATTATTTCCTCTGGTGACCCCAAGAATTATTTCCTCTGGTGGCCCCAAGAATGATTTCCTCTGGTGGCCCCAAGAATGATTTCCTCTGGTGACCCCAAGAATGATTTCCTCTGGTGGCCCCAAGTATGATTTCCTCTGGTGACCCCAAGAATGATTTCCTCTGGTGACCCCAAGAATGATTCCCTCTGGTGTCCCCAAGAATGATTTCCTCTGGTGGCCCCAAGAATGATTTCCTCTGGTGACCCCAAGAATGATTTCCTCTGGTGACCCCAAGAATGATTTCCTCTGGTGACCCCAAGAATGATTTCCTCTGGTTGGGGCCCCCAGAATTATTTCCTCTGGTGACCCCAAGAATGATTTCCTCTGGTGGCCCCAAGAATGATTTCCTCTGGTGGCCCCAAGACTGATTTCCTCTGGTGACCCCAAGAATGATTTCCTCAGGTGGCCCCAAGAATGATTTCCTCAGGTGGCCCCAAGAATGATTTCCTCTGGTGACCTCAAGAATGATTTCCTCTGGGGACCCCAAGAATGATTTCCTCTGGTGACCTCAAGAATGATTCCTCTGGTGGCCCCAAGAATGATTTCCTCTGGTGATCCCAAGAATGATCTCCTCTGGTGGCTCCAAGAATGATTTCCTCTGGTGACCTCAAGAATGATTTCCTCTGGTGACCTCAAGAATGATTTCCTCTGGTGAGCCCAAGAATGATTTCCTCTGGTGGCCCCAAGAATGATTCCCTCTGGTGACCCCAAGAATGATTTCCTCTGGTGGCCCCAAAATTGATTTCCTCTGGTGGCCCCAAGAATGATTTCCTCTGGTGACCCCAAGAATGATTCCCTCTGGTGACCCCGGGAATGATTTCTCTGGTGACCCCAAGAATGATTTCCTCTGGTGATCCCAAGAATGATTTCCTCTGATGGCCCCAAAATTGATTTCATCTGGTGACCCCAAGAATTATTTCCTCTGGTGGGGCCCCCAGAATTATTTCCTCTGGTGACCCCAGGAAAGATTTCCTCTGGTGACCCCAAGAATGATTTCCTCTGGTGGCCCCAAAATTGATTTCATCTGGTGACCCCAAGAATGATTTCCTCTGGTGGGGCCCCCAGAATTATTTCCTCTGGTGACCCCAAGAATGATTTCCTCTGGTGACCCCAAGAATGATTTCCTCTGGTGACCCCAAGAATGATTTCCTCTGGTGGCCCCAAAATTGATTTCCTCTGGTGACCCCAAGAATTATTTCCTCTGGTGGGGCCCCCAGAATTATTTCCTCTGGTGACCCCAAGAAAGATTTCCTCTGGTGACCCCAATAATGATTTCCTCTGGTGGCCCCAAGAATGATTTCCTCTGGTGACCCCAAGAATGATTTCCTCTGGTGATCCCAAGAATGATTCCCTCTGGTGACCCCAAGAATGATTTCCTCTGGTGATCCCAAGAATGATTCCCTCTGGTGACCCCAAGAATGATTTCCTCTGGTGACCCCAAGAATGATTTCCTCTGGTGACCCCAAGAAAGATTTCTTCTGGTGCCCCAAGAATAATGCCCCTTTACTGGCTCCTTATCCTTCATCCCTAACGAAGCGGCAGAGCTGCGATACGCGTCGAGTTGTGCATTTATTGCTTTAAATCTCTGAGGACGCAACCCCCCCGGACGAGGGGAAAGGTGTGAGATTTGCCGCAGCCACGCTTCTGCAGGAACAATCCGTAATCTCGCCGCTCTCCATCACCGCAGCGGCGGCAGGAAAACTGGAGAAGCGGCAGCGCCATGGCAACAGTGGAATTTAGGTAACGACGATTCTAAGATTCTAAGTCCCTCATTATTTGCTGTGAAAGTCAGTTTCTGCGGCCCCGGCGGTGCTGTGTCACATGTCAGGTTCCCCGGAGCCCTGCGGATAATGAGCCGGACCTTAATGGCGGGTCTTTGCTCCGGGGCCTCAGTGGCGGAGGGGGCCCCTGAGGGGCGGGGTTCACGCCTGTGAGTCTCGGGGGGACCCTGTGTGCAGCAACTTCTAGCTTCCCGCCGAGTGCGAATAATGTGAAAACACATAATAAAAAAAAAATACAAAGGTCGGTGTTGCCCTTTAATGTGACACCAGTCTCTGATCACATTTCTGGGGGGTCTCCTGAGTCCTCATTTACAGTGTCCCCGAATTATCCCGCGGGATTCTGGGAGGATTGTGCTGTCACCTGTCAATCGAGATCAATCCTGGAAATGCAGCTTAATCCGGACCTTCACCCTGAATAAGAGCCTATCTTGTATGTTTCCCCCCTGTTCATACAGATTGCTCACATTAATCCAGACCTTCACCCTGAATAAGAGCCTATCTTATATGTTTCCCCCCTGTACATACAGATTGCCCACATTATTCCGGACCCTCACCCTGAATAAGAGCCTATCTTGTATGTTTCCCCCCTGTACATACAGATTGCTCACATTAATCCGGACCCTCACCCTGAATAAGAGCCTATCTTATATGTTTCCCCCCCTGTACATACAGATTGCTCACATTAATCCGGACCTTCACCCTGAATAAGAGCCTATCTTATATGTTCCCACACCCTGTACATACAGATTGCTCACATTAATCCAGACCTTCACCCTGAATAAGAGCCTATCTTATATGTTTCCCACACCCTGTACATACAGATTGCTCACATTAATCCAGACCTTCACCCTGAATAAGAGCCTATCTTATATGTTTCCACACCCTGTACATACAGATTGCTCACATTAATCCTTTCCCTGACCCCAGCTCTGCTCTGTCTATGCAAAGCACAGCTCTAACCCCGCCCCCTGTACATTATCACGCTCTCCTCTCCTCAGCATGGGGCAAGATGGCGGTGCCCGTATCCTAGAGTCCTGAACAGAGTTGCAGCCCGGTGGGGGAAAGAATAATAAGTAAGTGACTTTTAGATGGTGGGGAATCGTTTTGTAAGGGTTTGGGCTTTTCAATAAATCACGGTGAAGGTCCGGATTAATCTCTGTCGGATTGCAGGCTGCTTCTTTATGGGCATCGTTCCATTATGGGGCCCAGGCAGCTGTCTGTAGTGACTGGGGCCCAGATGGAGCCTCTGCTGTTTACCTTTTCCGTCCTGTTCCCGACCCTGGGGCTGGTATGGGGCTTGGGGGTGAGTATAGGGGGGGTTGTAAGGGTCATTTAGCAGACCTCCCAAGTGTCCCTGATTTGGAGGGACTGTCCCTCTTTTGAGTCCATGTCCCCCTGTCCCTCGTTGTTCCCATTTGTCCCTCTTTGAGGTGTAACATGCAGATCTGCAGCAATAAATGATTAATTTGCCTATTCAAAGTGTTTCTATTGTTGTAACTGTTACAATGTATCTCCTATCCATCCCTCAATGAGGGGGCGTGGCTTCATCCATCCCTCAACGAGGGGGCGTGGCTTCATCCATCCCTCAACGAGGGGGCGTGGCTTCATCCATCCCTCAACGAGGGGGCGTGGCTTCATCCATCCCTCAATGGGGGCGTGGCCTACTTTAACAAATGTCCCTCTTTCCCACCCTGAAAATTTGGTAGGTATGCATTTAGTGCTAAGGGGGGCCTAAACTACAGGTGGCGTAGGTGGGTTGTAGGATTTGTAGAGTGGTCCCTGGAATCTATAGGGTGTGGACCCATATGGAGGCATCTTTGGCTTGTTTGGGAGGCCTAGATAATGATGGGTAACTGGAAGGGGTGAGTATAAAGAGGCTTGGGCACTATAGGTGGTGTAGGAGGGTTACAGGGTGGTACACGGGGAGCATATACACTATCATACCTTCCAACTTTTCAGAGTAGGAAAGAGGGGCAATTGTTAAATTAGGCCACGCCCCCCATTGAGGGATGGATGAAGCCACGCCCCCTCATTGAGGGATGGATGAAGCCACGCCCCCTCATTGAGGGATGGATAGGAGATAGGATGTAACAGTTACAACAATAGAAACACTTTGAATAGGCAAATGAATCATTTATTGCTGCAGATCTGCATGTTACACCTCAAAGAGGGACAAATGAGAACAATGAGGGACAGGGGGACATGGGCTCACAAGAGGGACAGTCCCTCCAAGTCAGGGACACTTGGGAGGGATACACTATAGGTGATGTAGATGGGTTACAGGGTGGTGTATGGGGGGCATAGACACCATATGTGGTCTAAAATGATAGCAGGGTGGTATATGGGGGAACATGGACACTATAGGTGGTGTAGGTGGGGTGCAAAGTGGTAAATAGGGAGCTTGGACACTATAGGTGGTATAGATTGGCTGTAGGGTGGTATATGCAGAGCATGGACACTATAGGTAGTGTAGATTGGCTGTAGGGAGGTATATGGGGAGCCTGGACACTATAGGTGATGTAGATTGGCTGTAGGGTGGTATATGGGGAGTCTGGACACTATAGGTGGTATAGATTGGCCGTAGGGTGGTATATGCAGAGCATGGACACTATAGGTGGTGTAGAGTGGTTGTAGGGAGGTATATGGGGAGCCCGGACACTATAGGTGGAGTAGATTGGTGTTAGGGTGGTATATGGGGAGCCTGGACACTTTAGATGGTGTAGACTGGCTGTAGGCTGGTATATGGGGAGCCTGGACACTTTAGATGGTGTAGATTGGCTGTAGGGTGGTATATGGGGATCATGGACACTATAGGTGGTGTAGATTGGTTGTAGGGAGGTATATGGGGAGCCTGGACACTATAGGTGGTGATTATTGGTGTTAGGGTGGTATATGGGGAGCCTGGACACTATAGGTGGAGTAGATTGGCTGTAGGCTGGTATATGGGGAGCCTGGACACTTTAGATGGTGTAGACTGGCTGTAGGGTGGTATATGGGGATCATGGACACTATAGGTGGTGTAGATTGGCTGTAGGGAGGTATATGGGGAGCCTGGACACTATAGGTGGTGTAGATTGGCTGTAGGCTGGTATATGGGGAGCCTGGACACTTTAGATGGTGTAGATTGGCTGTAGGGTGGTATATGGGGATCATGGACACTATAGGTGGTGTAGATTGGTTGTAGGGAGGTATATGGGGAGCCTGGACACTATAGGTGGTGATTATTGGTGTTAGGGTGGTATATGGGGAGCCTGGACACTATAGGTGGTGTAGATTGGCTGTAGGGAGGTATATGGGGAGTCTGGACACTATAGGTGGTATAGATTGGCTGTAGGGTGGTATATGCAGAGCATGGACACTATAGGTGGTGTAGAGTGGTTGTAGGGAGGTATATGGGGAGCCCGGACACTATAGGTGGAGTAAATTGGTGTTAGGGTGGTATATGGGGAGCCTGGACACTTTAGATAGTGTAGATTGGCTGTAGGCTGGTATATGGGGAGCCTGGACACTATAGGTGGTGTAGATTGGCTGTAGGGTGGTAAATGGGGAGCCTGGACACTATAGGTGATGGAGATTGACTTTAGGGTGGCATATAGGGAGCATGGACACTATAGGTGGTGTAGATTGGTATTTGGGTGGTATATGGGGAGCCTGGACACTATAGGTGTTGTAGATTGGTTGTAGGGTGGTATATGGGGAGCATGGACACTATAGGTGGTGTAGATTGGCTGTAGGGAGGTGTATGGGGAGCCTGGACACTATAGGTGACAAAGATTGGCTTTAGGGTGGTATATGGGGAGCCTGGACACTATATGTGGTGTAGTTTGGCTGTAGGGTGGTACATGGGGAGCATGGACACTATAAGTGATGTAGATTGGCTGTAGGGAGGTATACGGGGAGCCTGGACACTATAGGTGATATAGATTACTGTAGGGTGGTGTATGGGGAGCCTGGACACTATAGGTGGTATAGATTGGCTGTAGGGTGGTACATGGGGAGCATGGACACTATAAGTGATGTAGATTGGCTGTAGGGAGGTATACGGGGAGCCTGGACACTATAGGTGATATAGATTGCTGTAGGGTGGTATATGGGGAGCCTGGACACTATAGTTGATATAGATTGGCTGTAGGGTGGTATATGGGAAGCATGGACACTATATGTGGTGTAGATAAATTGAACGTACGCTGAGTGAGCGAACAAGAGGACGACTCATATCCGAATGGACAACTTGTGCTCGGATTACGAAGATTACAGCAGGCATTGCCACATTCTCACCTTATTGGGGTCCATTTAGTGATCTATAGAAATGGGCCGTAGGTCAATGAGCCACAATGGCTACCCGCTCCAGGACGGGAAGTTACCTGGGTTTTCTCACCTGCCCAGGTATAACCTGCCTCCTTCCTGCTGTCTGATGGTCCTGCAGATTCCCTCCCATCTTATCCTATGGGGTATCTGGAGGGCAAAGCTTCAACCATTGGTTTCTGATTAACCAGAAGAGCCCATAAAGCTCCAAGAAATAGTAAGACCGTTAAAGAGGAACAAAACCTGGGATTTTGACTATCCCAGGTTCTGTTTCTTGCCCCGGTTCGGGACTTATATGAAGCGTCTGACAGCCAAAGGACTCACTGTAAAATTCCAAGGTGACAAGTGTTCTATCCTGGATGGCTAACAGACCATAGTGAGCGCCAAGCTGGACAACCATCTAAATCACCTCAACACAGTATCTTTGTTTCTGTCAATCATTCTATGCTTTTGTTCTTTGTTTCTTTCCTTTCATTTTTTAACATCTATTCTTTTTCCCATCATTCAGTTTCTCTATCTTTCTTTCCTTCTTTTTTTCTGTCATTCCTTCTATTATTTATTTTTTGTTTATCTTTATTCTTTGCTATCTGGGTTTTGGTCCACTACAGTTGTGAATGTTGTATCAAATCCAAAGCTACAAGAGCAACACTTCCTAAAATCAGTTAGAATCAGCCAGCTTCAAGACCACTTGACCTAGTTCATAGTGGTGTATGTGGTCCCCTTCATCCACCTACACATGGAGGCAACAGGTACATAGTGACTTTCATAGATGACTAGATACACATTCACTTAACCTAATGCAACACAAGAGCGAACTTCTTGACAAATTACAGGACTATATAGTAAAGACAAGAGGAAACCTTTCATACCTCAGACTGATAATGGAGGTGAATTCACAGGACACAAAGTACAAGAGTACTAAAAGGGCCACTCCAGCCCCTCCTGCAAAAAAAACATAATACCTGTCCTGCCCCCTCCAAATAGTAATATATCTATAATATATAATCTATAATATGTGACTCTGCCTGTAAATTTACCTAGATCCCTTATTTCTACCAAGCTACCTATCATCTATCATATCTGCAGGTTCGGATAAAGGGATGGAGGCCTCCTAACCCCCCCCCCCCTCGCCCGATCCGGCTATGCTCTGTGTGTTCCCTGCTTACCATTGCGTATCAGGACTCCAGTGTTTCGGGGGTTTGTGGGAGTTTCACATAGTGGGGCATTCCAATTCGGGATGCCCCCAAGGACTGGAACTCCGATTTTCCTCTCTAAAACCCCTATATACCTGCAAATTGCCATGGTAGTGATATACATTTGTTCCTCGTAATCTTGTGAATAAGCCACGCCCCTAAACCACACCCATGTGCCTCTGCTACATGTTGCTTTGGGATGCTGCATAGGAAGCCAACTATTACTATTATAGTTAATAGCATTATTATCTATATTATTACTATCTATCTATCTATCTATCTATCTATCTATCTATCTATCTATCCCATATCTATCTATCTATCTATCTATCTATCTATCTATCTATCTATCTATCCATATCATATCTATCTATCTATCTATCTATCTATCTGTCTGTCCCATATCTATCTATCTATCTATCTATCTATCTATCTATCTATATCCCATATCTATCTATCTATCTATCTCATATCTATCTATCTATCTATCCCATATCTTTCTATCTATCTATCTATCTATCTATCTATCTATCTATCTATCTCATATCTATCTATCTATCTATCTATCTATCTATCTATCTATCTATCTCATATCTATCTATCTATCTATCTATCTATCTATCTCATATCTATCTATCTATCTTTCTATCTATCTATCTATCTATCTATCTATCTATCTCATATCTATCTATCTATCTATCTATCTATCTATCTATCTATCTCTCATATCTATCTATCTATCCCATATCTATCTATCTATCTATCTATCTATCTATCTATCTATCTATCTATCATCTATCTATCTATCTATCTATCTATCTATCTATCTATCCCATATCTATCTCATATCTATCTATCTATCTCATATCTATCTATCTATCTATCTATCTATCTATCTATCTATCCCATATCTATCTATCTATCTATCTATCCTCTAGGGGGGGTAATAGAGCGGAGTGGATGAGTGGAGCTGAGGGGGGGTAATAGAGTGGAGTGGATGAGTGGAGCTGGGGGGGGGTAATAGAGCTGAGTGGATGAGTGGAGCTGAGGGGGGGTAATAGAGCTGAAAGGATGAGTGGAGCTGAGGAGGGTGGTAATAGAGCTGAGTGAATGAATGAAGCTGGGGGGGAGGTAATAGAGCTGAGTGGATAAGTGGAGCTGAGGGGGTAATAGAGCTGAGTGGATGAGTGGAGCTGAGGGGGGGGGGTAATAGAGCGGAGTGGATGAGTGGAGCTGGGGGGGTAATAGAGCTGAGTGGATGAGTGGAGCTGAGGGGGGGGTAATAGAGCTGAAAGGATGAGTGGAGCTGAGCTGAGGAGGTGGTAATAGAGCTGAGTGAATGAATGAAGCTGGGGGGGAGGTAATAGAGCTGAGTGGATGAGTGGAGCTGAGGGGGGGGGGGGGGTAATAGAGCTGAGTGGATGAGTGGAGCTGAGGGGGTAATAGAGCTGAGTGGATAAGTGGAGCTGAGGGGGTAATTGAGCTGAGTGGATGAGTGGAGCTGAGGGGGGGTAATAGAGCTGAGTGGATAAGTGGAGCTGAGGGGGTAATAGAGCTGAGTGGATGAGTGGAGCTGAGGGGGTAATAGAGCTGAGTGGATGAGTGGAGCTGGGGGGGGGGGGTAATAGAGCTGAGTGGATGAGTGGAGCTGAGGAGGGTGGTAATAGAGCTGAGTGAATGAATGAAGCTGGGGGGGAGGTAATAGAGCTGAGTGGATGAGTGGAGCTGAGGGGGGGGGGGGGGGGGGGTAATAGAGCTGAGTGGATGAGTGGAGCTGGGTGGTTGTATAGACAAATATAGCATTGGGGGTGGGACTGAAATGGAGTGGATGAATGGAGCTGGGAGATTGGGGTTGTGGAGTGGGGTGGGGGATGATAGATTAGAGATGGGTGGGGGTAGGTTATAGAGATGAGATGGTGGAGAAGATGGGGGTATAGGTGAGTGAAGCGTGGAGAGGGGAGTAGCACTGAAAGGGGGTGTATGACTGGAGCTGGGGCATTGGGGTGGATGAGTGGAGTTGAGTGGGGGATGGTGGTGTAAAGATGTGTGAGTAGCATTGGGTGGAGTGGATGAGTGAAGCTGGGTGGGGGGTAATAAAGCTGAGTGGATGAGTGGAGCTGAGGGGGGGGGGTAATAGAGCAGAGTGGATGAGTGGAGCTGAGGGGGCAATAGAGCTGAGTGGATGAGTGGAGCTGAGGGGGTAATAGAGCTGAGTGGATGAGTGGAGCTGAGGGGGTAATAGAGCTGAGTGGATGAGTGGAGCTGAGGGGGTAATAGAGCTGAGTGGATGAGTGGAGCTGAGGGGGGGTAATAGAGCTGAGTGGATGAGTGGAGCTGAGGGGGTAATAGAGCTGAGTGGATGAGTGGAGCTGAGGGGGTAATAGAGCTGAGTGGATGAGTGGAGCTGAGGGGGGGTAATAGAGCTGAGTGGATGAGTGGAGTTGGGCGGGGGATGGTGGTGTAAAGATGTGTGAGTAGCATTGGGTGGAGTGGATGAGTGAAGCTGGGTGGGGGTAGGGACGGGTGAAGCAAGGTGGGGAAGTGGCACTGAACGAAGGTGGATGAGTGGAGCTGGGAGATTGGGGTTGTGGAGTTGGGTGGGGGATGATAGATTAGAGATGGGTGGGTGAATATAGAGGGAGTGATTGAAGTGGGGGGGTAATTGAGCTGGGGGGAGGATGCAGGAGTGGAGCTGGGAGGTTGAGTGGAGCTGGGGGGAGGTAGGTTAATAGAGATGGGATGGTGGAGAAGATGAGTGGAGCTGGGGGGAGGAGACAAGTGAAGTGTGTAGAGGTTAGTAGCACTGAAAGAAGGTGTATGAGTGGAGCTGGGGCATGGGGGATGAGTGGAGTAAGGATGGGTAAGTAGCGTTGGATGGATGAATGGGTGGGGGTATGGACAGGTGAAACAGGTGGGGAAGTAGCATTAAAGGGAGGTGGATGAGTGGAGCTGGGGCATTGGGGTGGGTGAATGGAGTTAGGTGGAGAATAGGGGAGTAGAGATGGGTGGGTGAATGGAGCTCTGAGGGGGTGATTGAAGGTGTGTGTGTGGGGGGGGGGGTAATAGAGCTAGGTGGGAGGATGGAGAGGTAAAGATGGACGAGTGGAGCTAGGTTTAGAAAATAAAGCTGGAATGGTGGAGTAGATGAGTGAAGTTGGGTGGGGGGTATGGACAAGTAAATCCTGGATGTGGAAGAGTGGCACTAAAAGGAGGGTGGATGAGGACAGTGGGGTGGGTCAGTGCAGTTAGGTGGGAGGGCGGGTGGCAGGGAAGAGATGGGTGGGTGTATGTGGGGTAATAGAGCTGAGTATGAGGACGGAGAGGTGACGCTTGATGGGTGAGTGGAGCTGGGGGTGGCAGGTTAATAGCTGGAATGGTGGAGTATAGATGAGTGGAGCTGGGAAATTGGGGGTGGGTGGAGTGGGGATGGTGGGGTACAGATAGGGTGGATGAATGGAGCTTAGAGGGGGGTGATTAGAGCTGGGGGGGGATAAAGCTGTGTGTAGGGGATGGCAGTGGAGAGATGGGTGAGTGGAGGGTAATCCGGACCCTCACTCTGAATAAGAGCCTATGTTATATGTTTCCCACACCCTGTACATACAGATTGCTCACATTAATCCGGACCTTCACCCTAAATAAGAGCCTATCTTATATGTTTCCCACACCCTGTACATAACAGATTGCTCACATTAATCCGGACCCTCACCCTGAATAAGACCCTATCTTATATGTTTCCCACACCCTGTACATACAGATTGCTCACATTAATCCGGACCCTCACCCTGAATAAGAGCCTATCTTATATGTTTCCACACCCTCTACATACAGATTGCTCACATTAATCCGGACCTTCACCCTGAATAAGAGCCTATCTTATATGTTTCCCACACCCTCTACATACAGATTGCTCACATTAATCCGGACCCTCACCCTGAATAAGAGTCTATCTTATATGTTTCCCACACCCTGTACATACAGATTGCTCACATTAATCCGGACCCTCACCCTGAATAAGAGCCTATGTTATATGTTTCCCACACCCTGTACATACAGATTGCTCACATTAATCCGGACCCTCACCCTGAATAAGAGCCTATGTTATATGTTTCCCACACCCTGTACATACAGATTGCTCACATTAATCCGGACCCTCACCCTGAATAAGAGTCTATCTTATATGTTTCCCACACCCTGTACATACAGATTGCTCACATTAATCCGGACCCTCACCCTGAATAAGAGTCTATCTTATATGTTTCCCACACCCTGTACATACAGATTGCTCACATTAATCCGGACCTTCACCCTGAATAAGAGCCTATGTTATATGTTTCCCACACCCTGTACATACAGATTGCTTACATTAATCCGGACCTTCACCCTGAATAAGAGCCTATGTTATATGTTTCCCACACCCTGTACATACAGATTGCTTACATTAATCCGGACCTTCACCCTGAATAAGAGCCTATGTTATATGTTTCCCACACCCTGTACATACAGATTGCCCACATTAATCCGGACCCTCACCCTGAATAGAGCCTATCTTGTATGTTTCCCACACCCTGTACATACAGATTGCTCACATTAATCCGACCTTCACCCTGAATAAGAGCCTATCTTATGTTTCCCACACCCTGTACATACAGATTGCTCACATTAACCCGGCCCTCACCCTGAATAAGAGCCTATCTTATATGTTTCCCACACCCTGTACATACAGATTGCTCACATTAATCCGGACCCTCACCCTGAATAAGAGTCTATCTTATGTTTCCCACACCCTGTACATACAGATTGCTCACATTAATCCGGACCCTCACCCTGAATAAGAGCCTATGTTATATGTTTCTCACACTCTGTACATACAGATTGCACACATTAATCCAGACCTTCACCCTGAATAAGAGCCTATCTTATATGTTTCCCACACCCTGTACAGATTGCTCACATTAATCCGGACCTTCACCCTGAATAAGAGCCTATGTTATATGTTTCCCACACCCTGTACAGATTGCTCACATTAATCCGGACCCTCACCCTGAATAAGAGCCTATCTTATATGTTTCCCACACCCTGTACATACAGATTGCTCACATTAATCCGGACCCTCACCCTGAATAAGAGCCTATGTTATATGTTTCTCACAACGTCTG